>JANHFX010010046.1:0-30132 GCA_027560015.1 Chloroceryle amazona | reverse complement strand
ATCACATGTTCTGTTGGTTGAAAGCTGATTCTTTTGAAACTTTCCTTTTTACGCTTCCATGCAGGAAATGCGATAAATTTGTTTATTTCATTTGTCAGTTTTGTGTTTCTAAATTTCTTCTTCAAATTTGTTATCTTCCTTAAGTATCCAATCCTTGCCCAAGTTATGTGCAGAGACGGGAATGGTTTTACTGCTGTACTTCCAGTGCTGGAAAGCAAGACAAGAAAAGAGCAACCAGAGGTGCTGGCTACAGAGAACTACAGGAAAAAGAAGACACTACTTGGGCATTTTATTTTGGAGACAATCCTGCAGGATAAGAAAGCTAAATATTCTTAGGACCATGGGATCATGGGATAATTCAGGTTGGAACAGACCTCCAGAGGTCAAGTGGTTCTACTTTCCCAGTCCAGCGATGCATCACAGTCAAATACTTGCTTATCACTTACTGCTTTTTGCAGCCTTTTATTTTCTTAGTCCTCCCTACTGTCTATGCCTTTTTAGTTTGAACTGGCCTTACCAAGTCATTAGCATTTACATAAGAAGAGTACATTTTTATTTATCAGTGAATTAGAAGCAGCTAATTAGAAACAATCTGTAGGCTGGAGATCTGCTGAAATGAGCAATACAAGGTTTTTTGGTTTTTTTTTACTGTGCTTGTGAAGGGTATGCTGACACATGTGGCAGCCTCTCCTTGAGCAGTGGGGAGTTTTCCAAGTTCTTCAGCATTCACAGAGGAGAAGATTGCAGGACTCAGACAGTAACAAACCCAGATGAAGAAGGGCAACAACAGCTTTTCGTAGCTCCAGATTGAAGGGGAGGGAAGGCTGGAAATCCCCAGGCTCTCTTCAAGCAGAGTTAAGTTAGGGAGAAGTAGATGATAACTGGTTGAGAAATACACAATTTCAGAATGTATATATCATGTCATCATTCTCTAGCAATGAATCTTTCCACATATTGCCCTGAAGAGGGAAGACATTTTCTATTAAGGGAATGCTGGTAGGTTTATCCATAACTTTTGTTCTTTGGAAAAGACAAGAAACACTATGTATAGATTAAAACAAACCAGGGTTTTTTTGCTAACACCTGATTTTCACCAAGCAAAGACGTCTTTTCCAAGGTCTACTTTACCACTACCATTTCTTCTGATGTAATGCCTCTGCTGAGTTTTCAGAGATGAAAACCAAAGTTGTCTCTATTTTCATGGAAGTAGCAGGGAGCAGGTACAATTAGAGAGTAAATGAAGTTACCAAGCTTACTATTGACCAATACTAGGAAGAAAACTTCCAGCAAGTTTGTACTTAAGCAGTCCACAAGCACATGAAAGGTACCAGAAGTGTTCAACAACATGCACTGTGCCTTGGCTACTTAGTGAAGCAAGGCTGCCAAGCAAACGTGGGCAAACTGTACCCCATGATTTTGTTTTGTATTGTGTAGGTCAGCCTTGGTGTTTCTGTTTATATGGCTGCCAGCCAAAAGTATTTAAAAGGCCTTTTCAGACTGTAGCAAGGAAAAATATTCCTTTCCCTGCTTGAATTTGGAAGTCCAACTCTAACCCTTTCTGCCGAGATGGCTGAGATTTCCTTAGTGCTTGCAGAGTTTATATCACAAATACATTTTTATTAATATCTAGGACTCCAAGCATAGAACAAGTTAATGATGATAACAGGATTTTGACAATCATTAACCATGAGTATTTATTTCTACTGTAAGTATTCTTTCCCATGCAAAACATACATACATGTGGATGGATTTTTAAGGAGTTGGGAACGATTCAAAACAAAAGTTATTTTGAGGGTTAGGAAATAGCTTGTCTTGCAGCTGCCAAGTGATTTTGGAATAACTCTTTGCCTGATGGAGTGGAGGGACAAATGGAGATAAAAACATCAATCCTTCAGTTCCAGAAGACCAGATACTTAAAAAAAAAAAGAAGAAAAAATAAATAAGAAACAAACAAAAAGAAGCTTTTCACCTTCTTATGCTACTGCATCCAGATGCCACTTTATTTTCCATGCTGAAGCTGGACAGAGGAGCTCCTCTCCCATTCTCCCAACTGTGTCCCTTAGCAGGCTAGACAAAAAAGACAGGCAGCTCCTCTGGATTCTCCCCTCCTCCACCTTGCACAGGTTTGAAAGAGAGAAGGAACAAGTTCAATGATGGGCATGTGGAAATGTCATTATTCACATTTAGATAAAGTTTATAAATGTGCAAAGTAGCTCTCCAGGCCAGATATAGAGTTGAGGTGAAACATCTGAGCCTCCTCCAAAAGCAGGGACCTTCAGCTGTTGTAAATCAGGTACCGTGACACATCCCAGCTGAGGCACCAGTGCCAGGACTCATCCCCACAGTCTGTGAAGTTCCTGACTTATGATATTATAAAACGTTCATAAATAGCTGCAATATGTGACCACTGACTAACAGTGAAATGCAACTCTTCTTTAGATTTATTTTGTGGTTGCTTTGTATTTAAAAATAAAGGACCATTTCCTTTATCTTCATCATGCTTTGCTCTTTCTCCACGGGGTGAGCAGCTATCAAACTGCTCACAGGGGCAACTGAGAGATGGAAACCCTTAGGATGGGCATGGCCATGCCTGCTGAATATTTGCTGTCTTCAGCCTTGCACAATATGAATATTGCATACTGATGACAAAGTTTTATAAGCCTTGATGCTACTTTACCTTAGTTATCTTGAATTAAAATAGCAGGTAAAAACAAAACAAAATCAACCCATCACTTTTCATTTCTTAACTTTTCCTTCTTCCTCTTGAAAAAAAACAGTCATTTTTGAGAGGAGGAAGGATAAAATTTGTCCTTTAGTGGACAGAATAATCTTTTTATCTTAAAGCACCTAACAATATAAAGTACTGAACATTAATAATTACAAGTATCACAATATAAAGTTGTTAGAAGTCAAATCCTGTAACTCTTTTTCTTTCCAGATGTTATTATGCAAGCTGAACACAAAAACCCTCCAAATCCTGGTGACTTTTTGTCTTGACTCCCAAAACTATCCTTTTCCCCAAAACTTCAGATTATACTTTCTGGAGGTAGATGATACATAACATATTTAGGTTGGTCAAGCCAAGAAATCCTGTGGACAGGTTAATTTTGAACTATTTAAATAGGCAGTCAGATTTTCAGAGAAATTGGTTTTGAAAATATTCTCCTTTCCTCCACCAAACTTAGCAGGAAAACTAGGCTCTGGGATAAAGTTTATCAGTGTAAAACTTATAAAGGTTTACAAAGGAAAAAGGGAAGAGGAAGAAGGAGAAAGAATCCAGGACTGAAAGAAAAAAAAAAAAAAGAAGCTATGAAGCCTTTTAAAATTGCTTGAGTGTAAGGTGAATGGCCACTACTTCTTAGTCAAACAAACCACTCATCTCTACTCCTTCTTGGTATCAGGATGCACAGCTTATGGTGAAGTTAACTACTTTACTTTGCCATCAATAGGAAACAGCTTACTTGGATGTTGCTGTAGAGCCAAAAGTCAAGGAGAAGAGACATATTTTGCAAGCAAAGAGGAACAGGCACATAGGCCTTGTCCTCAAAAGAAATCTCACCAAGTCCCTGCCTCACCTGGCATTGCTGGGCTAGGGGGCACATGCTATGCCGTGGGAAGCCTGTTCTGTGGCATTTCTTGTTATGAAAACCAATCCCTACATGTGAAATCTGACCTGCAGCAGACAGAGCCTTGTCAGAAACTGTGGGGACAGTCATTGTGGGGTCTCACCCAAGCCCATGATGCTGCTTACACAGTGAAGCGCTCCTAGCCCTAGCAGCTGCAGCCTGTTTTCACAAATATCTGACAAGTTTCTTTGGGTCTCTGCCAGTTTGAGCTGTACCAAACACTTCCGTCCTTCCCCTGGTTCCACAATCCTTTGTATTGCTGCGGAAAACTCAGACATGTACCAAATGAAGCTCCTTCCCTCCCCTCAATGTGCAGACATCCCACCCCAATTAATTAACCCAACAGGGGCTTCAGCATTACGAAGCTGTGACTTCCCACACTTTATCCTCCTCATTCAGCTTAAGGACATCAGCACATTCCTGACTTCATCACTTGTTAACTCCCTTTTGCTAATGGCCAGTGCATCCTCTCTTGCTGGCCTGCTCTGGTTTGATGAGTTGAACTCTCATGCAAAAAGTCTTAAAGGCTCTTTATGTGCTCGATTGCTATTATAGAATATAAAAATCTCCAAAGTTTTGTTTTAGAACTGCTTCTGTATCCAGAATTGAGAGGCATTCAGATCTTCTCAGGCTGTGTTGCCATACTGCTCATCTTGCAAGAACCTGGTAGGGAGGAGTAAAACCTGAATGAGAGCAAGACCTCTGCTGTTTTGTGTTTTATTACCAAAGGTTAATCCTTTGCCAAAGTGCCAGTTCATTTAATGAACTCTAGAAATTATGATACTAAAACCCAAAGGCTTTTCACTATTTATATTTTAGAATGATCAAAAGTTTTTTAAGAATCAAAGGATTCTCCAGAGATCATCTGCAACAATCCCCTGCCTAAGTACAGATTCAGTTACATATGTTTCATTCCAGACACTTGCTTTTCAACAGGTCCTTAAAAGCCATCACTGATGAGGATCCCCTAGTCTTCTTTTAAGTCTCTTCTTTTCTTGAAATAGATTGCAAAGTGTTTGGTACTGCATTCAGTAGGGGAATTTTAAGCTGTTTGGAGCTGTTTGCTCCACGAAGCTAGTGCAGAGGTAGACAGAGAGAAGCAATAGCCAGTTAGAAAAAAAAGTCTGGATGACAGGAAACTAGGAAACTGTAAAACCATCAAATATTGAAAAAAAATCAAGGTAATAATATTCTACAAAATGTCAGGAGTAGCCAGCTTGGAAATTCAGAGAAAGCATCCAAATGTCTAGCTGTTCACTTGACTTCAAACCTCTTCGATTAAAAGTACTTGGCTGGTCAGACAATAACATGCATTCCCATAAAATTTCTTTTAGCAATATTCACATTCAACTATAATAAAAAATACTTCACCTGAAGTAATCAAAATGGAAGCTCCTGGATTCGGGAATGTTTTAAGGTAAAAAATGAGTTCTTGGTCCTTCTCACACTATGAAAAAATATTTCAATCATGTCTTCAACTGGAATAACCAAACACATTGTGCTCTGACTTAATGTATACATGATGTTATTCTAGCTGATATTTTCAGCTGTTCACAGGGAAATCTAAAGAAGTCAGTATTTGTTTGTAAACCAATAACCTTCAGTTAGCAGAGCTATCCAGCCCCATAGCCACTGAAGGCTGTACTTAAGCAGAATGTTTGCTTACCTCATTTTCTCTTCTTACAGGATTATATTCACACTTGAAAGTCACTTCAAAATCAAGTGAATAGATACCACGTTAAAGCTGTTGTTAGAGTTTGTTTAATATATATTTTAGTAGATGTTCTGATCCTCTCCAAGCCAAGTGGTCCACACCACCCCAGTGCTTTTCATCACTCCCTTTGTCCAAAGGACACTTGATACATCACTCACTGTATTTCTCACCTCTCAATATTTATTACAGTTTTGCAGGTATTTATCATATCAAGGTCACCAGACCAAGTTGGTACCCTTATTAACCTTCCTTTCTGCTCTGGGGTGTCTAGGCTGCTGGAGGGAGAACAAACTGAATAGGATCATCCCAAGCCATTCCCTTTCTCTCCTTTAAGCCTCAGTTTCTGCCAAGGGCTGGATTGGAAGGAGGAAGAAGCGCATATGGGAAAGCTAACAGTCCTGCCTGCTGGTTGCTAAGAAGCCTGCAGACATCTGTAAATTAGAGCAGCCTCTCTGTTATATTCTACAGCAATGTTCCTTTCAGCAAGCCAAAACCTGAAGATGAGAATCTGCTCGCTTTAGGCTGTGAATAGAGGGGCATCACAGAGCCTGAGCCCAAAAACCCTGAGCAATTTTTTTTCTCTCTTCTTTCTAGACAAGATATTGTCAGGACAAAGCTGTGAGGGCTAAGTGGACAAATATTTATCCCTTTCACCCTGAAATTCACATTATTTCTAGCATCTGCTGTGACATTTCTCAGAAGTGATTGCACTCTTGGTGCCACCAATTGTGATAGGAACTAGGACTGCAGGTATTTGTATTTGCTCCTGCTTCCTTTGAAACCAACACCAAAACTCATAACTAAATGAGCGTTGCATACTGTCCATAACTTGTTAACTGTCAGAAACAATTGGGCTCAACATTAAGAAAAGCTTTCAACATAACTGTAACTTAAACATTTGTTAGGAAGTGAAAGATGAGTTTGACTTCTGATGGTCAATATGTTGCCTCTTCATTGTAAAATGTAAGTAACAATAACATAAACCAGCTCTGTTTAAACTCTTGTTTATAAAATTCAAGTAGTATTACATTTTTTTTAATAGCTGGCCTAGAATAAGCATTAAAGTAGCTTTCATACAACTCATAATGCCAAAAAATAAATGCAATTCTGCACATTCTTTCCTGAGAGCATCCACAAATGACGTGCAAGGCATACACACTGGCTGGAGGCCATAAGCAAAAGCATTGTGTTAAAACTTTGTATGACATCAAGCCAAAAAACTACTTAGCATTTGTATCTCAGATCTCAACTGAGTTATGAATTAAATAACCAAATAAAACAAAAAAGTAGAAAGCACACTATATGGCACAACTTTCATTTTACACACACATACACACATGCACATAAGTGGTGTGTGTCTGTGGTCATTGATCTAACCTCAGTGTGTGTGTGTGTGTGCACAAATGTGAGACAGAGAAAAAAAAAAGGAAATATTTGGAGGATATATTCAGAAGAAAGCACACTTCCTTTGCCAGTAAATGGATGACATTCCAGATGGGCTCCCTCTGGTGTCGAGAAGATAATGTATTTCCCCATTCAACTGTATTTCTTTGTGTCCACCAGTAAGGGTGTTAAAAAGTGCCAAATATAACCATGGTATTATGGCAGAGTCCTTTATTTCACAAAGACCCATGTGGACAGGATAGTGTTCATGAATTCATTTAGTGTTCATGAATACTATATGTGGCATATGCATATATATACACATATACATGTATGTATAAAATCTGTGTGCTTTATTACACTCAAAAAGCTTCCCATGCATGTACAGATGACTTCTAACCCTAGAGAGACACTGAAGCATCATACTGTGAAACTTGTGACCCATAAGTCAGTAATGTAACTATTCACAGGTAAAAGAGGAGAAACTGAATGCCCAGAGAGTATCAGGCCTTGCAACAGCCAGAATCTGTTTCTCTGATATGTGGAGCATTTTTATAATGTCTCTTAAGCTCAAATCATGCCCAGACTATTTCTGAGACCTGTGCACTTGTGAAAGTCCAGCCTAGGAACCATGTGTGGCACCCCAGCAAATGAGGAAATATACAATTACCTATTTAACTACTGGATTCTTGACTTTGGACACTGAGGACTCAGCATCACTTAGGGGCATCATGACAAAGGCAATAGGTGGAGTCGTTTCTATCATGAACATTAACTAGGTACTTTAATCTTAACCTTCTCCCACATTATTTACCTCCTTCTGCTACACCTAAGTCCTGGTGACTGCCCTCTCCTACACTGCACAACCATCATTCATTGCGAGACTGCAAGTACCATGCTTTCCATTATTTACTGGATGACAAATGCTTAACTTTGTCACCTGGGTATCCTTTTGACATAAGTCTGTCTGGTTTTTGATGCAATCTCTTCCTTGTAAAAACATCACTGCCTTTTTCGTCCTGAGATAGCAGGAGATGGAAGCAGGGTGACCCCAGCTTGGCTTGCTTGAAGAATATGACCCTCTTGAAGTCACAGCACACCTCTCCGCAGCTGAAGTTCTCAATACAGCCAGGACACTTTTTTCTGAATCAAACAGAAGGGAGAAGGAGCAAGAAATGCACATCTTACGGATGTTTTCTGACAGCAGAGGAGTATAGAGACCAGCCTCAGCTCCCAGCCCAGGAGACAGTATGTCCTTCTGGTCCCAGAGCTCTGCTCCTGCTCCCAGCTTGACCAGCTTCCCCTCTCCTCCTCTCCAGTTTCTGTGAGCCCTCCCTCTCCATTTCATACCTCCCTTCCAGCTTGTGTCTCATTCATTGCCACCCACGCCCTGGCTCCTGCCTCCTTCTTCCTCACACCCGTATTAGCAATACAATGCTTGGGCCAGATCCCAGGCCCAGTAAAAAAGCAGGAGGAAAACTTGCCTTCACTCTAGTGGCCTTCTTGGACTGGGTCCTGAATGCACAAAAGCAAAGCTGGTGTTAATTTGCCTTTCCTTCGGACAGCGCTGTTAGAGTTGGCACATTCTCCTTTGACCGGTGAAAGAAGAAGTGGGGGGTGGGAGCTGGGGGAGCAGAAGCAGGGGAAGAACAGAAAGCATACGTAAAAGGAGGAATGATTGCACACATGTGCTGTGAATTCTTCAGCTCAGATTAATGTTTTCCTGTGAATTTAATTGGCTGCCTTTTGGTTTCGGCCAGATGACCAGTTACATTTCAGGACAGCTATAAAGTTGAATCTAAATGAAATATTTGGACAACAGGAGCCAATGTCTGTGAACTATTCCAGAAAATTATTAAATAAACAAAAAACACTGGAACATCTAACTGCAGAGCATAATAATGTTCATTCACATGTACTATTAATTCCTACTGCATCCACTTGACTGACAAAAAAAACCCAAACCCTCCCCCTGTAACTTCCAAAAATAAGTTGTCTTTGCATCCCTGTCACGTGGATGGCAACACAGCATTTCTCAAAGAATGATCTAGCATCATTAGTTGGAACATCTAGAGGGTTTCATTACAAATCAGCTACACTTAAATGTTCTCCAACCCCAGTACCAAGCCGTTGTCAAGTGGTACTGAAAGAAAAAAAAAAAACCAAACCCGTGCAAGTGGTTAGAGTGGTAGGATTATATCTGAGTCTCAAAGGTGACAACAGACTTTTTACTGATGTCTTCACTTGGATGGGGATTTAATCCTTCTCACTAGTCCGTCGGCTCAATTATGCTGGTGAGTTGGCTTTGGGGTAGCCAGTTTATCTTCATGGAAGTGTCAGCATGATCTGCCTATAAACCATGTTCTCCCCTTCCTGCCCCCCCATCTCAGTGGAACTTCGATAGCTACTGGGAATTATCATGGCAAAGGAGAAGTCTCAGCTGGCATCAACCCGGCACAGCTCCCTCATAGGCCACCTACTCTCCTTGCTCTGTGTGGGAGAGGACACATGTCACAGGGCATTTTCTGATGCCTTGCCAATTCTTCACTGGCTTGTGGCATAATCCACTGGGGAAAACGCCTGATTCGACTCACAGTCTGTCCTGGCTTCATGATCTGCCAGGACTAAGCAACATAAGAGCAATGTGGAAAGCAGCTCTTCCTGCCTGGGGACAGCTACACATAGGAGTAAAGAGCTCTGAATGTTTATTCCTACACCTGTTACAAAACATCCTATCTACCCTGCACCCTAGGTCACTAAAGGTCTAGCAACCAGGGCAAGGCAACTGATCCCTGGCAGCTCTTTTTTACCCTCTCTGGCCCTCACAAGACTGTGGCTTGTTGAATTAGGAAAAGAGACCAGGAGAAGAGGGAATGATATAAAGAATTATGGAGCTCTTTTTCACTGTTTAAATACTCTCACTCCTGCTTCTCTTCCACAAAGTCTTTTGAAAACCTGATTTCAATTTCCAGACCAGCCCTTCCCAGTAGAAAGTGCACTAATGCCTAGAGCAGAAACTAGTTCCGGGATCAAGCAGATATGCTTTGGGTTTTTTTCTGGTCTTTGATCTTTGATTGCCTCTTTTTTCAGATTTGTCAAGATCTTCCCATCCAAAGACTCTTAAAGAATTAAGTCTTAAGAAATACTCAGGAAAGTCTTCTCAGTGTCAATTCAGTTTCTGTTACAAGAACGACACACTGCAGGCTCACATCATCTGAGATGATGCTTCCACATCATCTGAGGAAAGAAGGAAAGGAGCCTTCCCACAGAGGAGATTAGCCAACTCAGTCACCAGGCCTAGATAAATTCCAGATTACCCAGATTACAGGGGAAACAAAAACGGTAGGGTATTTGTGATCAAAGGGGACAAGGCTCAGGAGAGAAGTTATTGGTGGATAAAATACTGGCATTTGCCAAATAAATAGCTGAGGAACAGAGACCAGGGAACATAAAAGTAACTGAGCAATGCAAATATATGTAACCACAAAATGGAAATATTATATGTAATCAGATCAGAAAGCATCATCTGAAGTAGATGTGGTTCAGTGTCAGTCAATATTCCCCTAGAAAAGCTAAAGTTACATAACATATTCAGAGAGAACAATTAAAAAGACAAATTGTGGGCATTTGACTGTGCTTTATCACCCCAATCTAGCTCTGCCATCTTCTCATGATTCTCTGGGCCTGGACAGTGTTTGACAGAGTGTCCTCAGGAAGGTGGTCATCCCATCGGAGAAACATCTTGTCATATGATGAAAGCACCTTTCCGAAACAATCTCAAATCCTAATCAACTGTAGTAGATACATTCGTAACACCAAAAGTATAATATGCGAATTGACTTTGGCCTCTCACATGTGCTGAATTCTCACTGCAGATAAAACATTTTGGGTTAATTCAGCTGACAACCAGGGCAAATGTGGGTCCTCTGCAATTCTGGGTAACAGGCCATTTCTCATTTAAAAAAATTACCCAGTGATCCTTAAAAGCATGTAGTGGGAGTTACGTTTCCACGAGTATTGGAAAATCATCTGCCTGTAATTCACATGACAGCAAATGCAAACAGTTGTATTTGGAATGATAACAAATTAGAATCTATTTCTCAGAAAACCTTTACATGACTCTGTTCAGATTCCATTTCTGCTCAGAAGGCAAGATGACTGAAAATATCTGTGTGATATATATATGTGCCTAATTACCACCCTATTCTCCTGATGGAAATCTAGGGTTACAGGCGTGCAGCAAGGACAAGAGCCAGTGACTAGGAATTGACACTTAGCGAATCTAAACTGAAGTACAATGGAAATTTTCTAACAGATGGGGTAACTGACCATAAGAACAGTTTGTGGATAGTTGTGATGAAATGTCTCCACCACTCGCAATTCTTAAATCAGAACTGGATGTTTTTCCAGTAGATAGACCAAACAGGAATTAAGTCAGAGAAAGCTAATGGCCTGGGTTGTAGCAGAGGTCAGACAAGTGGATACCAAAGGGCTCTCTCAGCCTTATAGTCTTTGAGTTTCCTGAATTAAAAGTTCAGGGTTTGCAGACTGTAGCATAAATCCTACTTTATTTCAGGCTGCTTTCAAACTTGGGCAATGAAAGAAGAGGGAAAATAAACAGATGCTGCAAAACAAAATCATCTTGAGTGATGAACAAAAAGCCCTATCCATGCATCAAGCATGGCAGAATATCTTCCCAGGGGTCTGTCCTTATCAGTGATCTGGTTTACTTTGGCCTGTTTGTCAGTGGCAGAAAAAGAAAACAGCCCCAAATCCTGATAACTATATAGGACTGATTGTACCATGCAGTGATAATGAATTTGAATAGCTCTATTAGAAGAGCAGTGTGGCCTGAAATATTCCTCCCCTTTTCATGGATGGTGGCTTTTCTGGGTTGCCCCTTATCTAACAGGAGGCTGTTTTTCCAGGGCACAAATTCTTTAAAAGCAAAGAAGTGTTAAGAGATTCCTTCCTTGCTTGATAGGGTTTACCTTCCCTCAATCCTACCAATTCAATGACTCCAAACCAGAGCTGGGGAGCAGTCTGATTTTATTTTTTTATTTTTTTTTAAAAGCAAGAAAAGATACATATTTTTCTGTTGTTATGGATGCAGGCACTATGATAAATCTGGTTGGGAGCTCAGCTACCCAAACAGTTGATTAATCACAGCAGAGCAGACTGTGAACTCCAGCACTGCAGCAAGGAGGACAGGAAAGCAGAGAGGGTGGTGAGAATCTCTTTGAGTGGTTGAACCACCACAGGGTTAGGAAGAAACATGTCCAGGGTTGCAAAATGCACTGCTTATAAAGGTTCCCCTTGGAGGAGGGCTCATTTTGGACTTTTGTGGAGGCTTAAAAGCTGATGGCTCACGGCCCATTTCATTTGTTAGTGTTTTCCTGTCATAAATTTCCCATTATGCATTTTCTGAATGGGAATGACTTGCTCACAAATGTTTAAAAGGCTGGAAGAATATCTGGATTTTTCACCCAGCTCACTGAGAACCCGTTATTCCGCCCCTTGTGTTCCCATCTACACATCACCAGCATGCACAGTGAGGCACTATGTCATTTTGTTTGGAAGGGGAGCTCTTGGAAGACAGATTTCTGAATGTCCCTTAAGAAATACAGGATACAAGATGCATCTTTGTATCAGATTTGCATAAAATTACTGTAAAAGTCCTCATCTAGACAAGCTAAAATGGAATGGATGGGACAGAAAGACACTGGATGAAAGAAAACCTACTCTTGGACTCATTTTGAGAGGGCAAGCTAATGTGTAATGCAGCTATTCATGATTTACTCATAATCACTTTGCAAATATTTGGGCATTAGGATGTGAACCTATAATCCTTAAATGCCAAGGTAGAGCCAGAATAACAGCACTCGCATTCAGCAAACTTTCCAGGGATGCTAGATTGACCTCATTACATTTTCATTGCAAAAATGATGATTTAGAACCTGCTATTGGCACCAAACCTTTAGACATGTCTACGTGAGGTTTGAGTTCACATCAAACACTTGAAATATTGCCATGATCTTTGGTGGGAGGAGAAACAAGCAAATAGGCTGGTACCCTATGCCTAATGGTGCTCTGTCTCATAGGTGTCAGAAGAAGGATTAAAGCCACCTATCAGATAACTAGTTAATTATCCAGTCTTCCCTGTGTCCCAAAGGGGGTTTGTTCTATCCTATAATATATGAGGTTGGATTACCATTATCACGAGCTTCGTTTGCATAGTGACAGATGTTGCTGATGGTTATAAAATTATCTACCTCTTTTTAAGAGTCCAGCCACAATATATTATCTTGATGACCACTTCTGGCAGTGAACTCCACAGATTAGCTAAATATTGGGAAAAGTGGAGATTTCCTCTTATAAGGGCAAAATTTACTACATTTTAATTTTATTGGACAGAGGTATGCTTCTCACAGTTTAGATTACAATAAAAGGTATGTCTCATTCCTCTGCTGGATCAAAAATACTTTCAGAAACCATAAATGCAATTTGATAGTTATCAGACCAAAAAATGCCCTCATGTGCCAAAATACAAACCAGAATGAGAACTTACAGCTCCACACTTGCTGGTAGCCTCCTGGAATGGGCTTGTGTCTCCAGCTCCACAGCCCCCCTTCCCTCTCACCCTCACAACTGTCCCCCCCATCTCCAACCTTTTGCTTGTCAGCACTAAGTTCTGTCCAATTATTCACCTTTTCAGAAGTGATTTACTTTCAGGATAACCTAATAATGTCAAAACCAACACTGTAACGCTCTATCACGCACCAGGATGGGCCAGAGAGGGAAGGGGGTAACTGTATTGATTCACTTTGCATTGCACTTTTTACCTGATGGGCTGATGAATTGTCCAGCCAACAACTTAGGAATCATTTGGTCAGTTTATTGTAAACAACTCCCTTCTACTCCTTCACACTTCCTAATAACATTGCTGTATAGCACTTGCAGCATGACTCCCTACCTCCTGTTTCAGAGGTAATTTTTCTTTCATGCAGCTCTGTCCCTGCTGGTAAAATGTTATACAAACTGACTAACATTTTGTGACACTGAAGTAATTAGGTGGGGTTTGTTGGATTGTTTGTTTGTCCTTCAAAGGTTTAGTTAACAAAAATGAGAGCCCTTTTGGCAAATTATTCTTTTTCATCTTACAACGGACTGGTGGAGTCTCAACTCTAAGATGTGCCAACAGGGAGTTTTACCTCCCAAAGAGGTGTTTTGAGAAAATCAAGGACTTGGAGACACAGTGCTTTCTCTGCTCCTGATTCCTTCCTCAGAAGGAATAATTTCCACCACTGGCACAATCTCCATCCATCTCTACCACATGCCTAACTCAATACCTAACTCAATACCTAATTCAAGTATTTTCTCCTCTCTTTTTTTTCTTTTTCTTCCTGGCCAGTGCCCACCCAGTTGTTGAGAAGTGAGCATCAGCACATGCTCCCTCTGCTTATTTCCCAGTTCAAATGTGGCACCTGGAGGAAAACTGTGCTCTTCCCCTACTCCTGTCTATGCTAAGACCAGGCAAGACTCTACAGAAAGATATGTGCTTCTTTTCTTAAAAAAAATGTTAACTGTAGCTAGAAGAGGGATGGGAGAACGTACTAATGTTACATTCATTTATAGAGACAAGCAAAATCTCATGAACTCTTGTGCCATGACTGTATTAATTCCTTCTTCAGTGCAGCAGCCAATTCACATGGTGGCAAGAGTATCTTTACAGCTGCAGGGATAGAAGGGCTTGCAGTTCCTGGAGAACATGGAGAGATCCCCGTGCTTTGTTTTAAGTAGGAGTCAGCAGATGACTCGGGATAATCTAATTTGTGCAAGGAATATATTTCATTCACATTTTGCTTTCAGAAAAAGCAAGAGCACAGTAAACAACATCTTATCTATACCCATATATTCAGGTCAATTCCATGGAGTTTTGCCATTGACTCAATTGGAACAAGATCAGTCCTTAATCATTAAAAAAACACATTTTTACTCTTGTTCTCCTGCACTTTATGCAATATATTATGTCAGAATAGAAAAGACATTTTAAGAAGTTAACAAGCATTCTGGCATATTCTGCAGGATTTTGGATTACAAAGTTCTACTGCAATAAATTGCCCACACTATAGCTAAGTCATATATGCAGCCATTTTGTAAATAAATATTTTATGTGGTTTTTTTTTTCAGTCATGGACAAAAGAATATTTACTTCCTGACATTCTTGGTATACTATTTTTTTATTTAAAAGATTAAAAGGAGAAAAATTCAGCTATACTATCTGCTTCCTTCATGAAGCAAATTTAAAATAAAATTCAGTTGAAATTATGGGGAGCTAAAATGAGTCCTTGTTATTTTATCCTTGCTCTTATCTTCATTGAATTTATGTAAAAGGTAGGATTATCTATTTTATATAAATGAATAATCTTAACTGTTATCTTCAATTATCGTTCTGGAGGTATTGCCCATATCAGGCATTACAACACTAAATGAGGAAATGAGCACTTAAAATGTCACTTTAGAAATGTGCTTATTTTCAGTCTTTTCTGAAGAACTCCTTTTCATGGATTCCATATGATGATTAACAAAGCTCATCATATTGCAATATATTAATAGAAAGCAATTTGCTGATTATCATGTAAACTGTATGGACGGCCAGATAGCACAAATTAAAATCCAAAAAGGAGAATGTGATAAAGTGTCGAACCAAGAAGTTCCTGACCAAATTCCAAGCACCAATCCACTTCTTACTGCCAACACGATTCCCTAAACAAGTTATGAGGAACCATCACAAAAAAAATAAACCACGTTTCTGCCTTTTTGTGTGCACATGAACAATGCTGAAAACTGCCTTTCAATTAGATCATTTCACCCAAGACTGGATCCTGATGCAACTCACACCCTACAACTAAAAGATGCTTCTTAACTTTAGTAGCCCTTTGTATTAGGTATTAGCCTGTCTGAAAAGGTGTCACAAGTCTGATCGTCATGAACCATTTGGGTTGAGTTAAATTACTCTCTCTCTCTCTCTTTGCTGAACTGTGAGCAGAAGTATCTGCCCAGCAGCTTGTTAACCTGACATAAATTATCAGACAAGGCTACCACAATGGGAGGAGGAAGCTGAGGAAATGTGTGGATTAGCAATCACCAAGCCTATTAAACTGCTCCGAAATCCCACCCTTTGGATTCACAATTTCTCATGTTTTGGCCTGACCAAGAGGCAGGTTGGTGAAGCTAGAGGACTTGTGGGGGTGTGAAAAGGATGACCCTGGAAACAAAATATTGGTTTTACATCGCAGGGTATCCATTACAGGAGAATTTCCTCTGGCGCCAGCAGGTATTTGAGTAGGCATCTGGATGGATCCCAAAGGGGGGAAGGAAATGGAGATGGAAGTTTTTAGAGGGGATCAAGATGTTAAGCCTTAAAACTGTTTGAATGACCCACAATGACCAACCTGTAAGGTTTTATCTGTGTGATGACTACTGGGGGCGGGGAAGTTAGGGTTGATTTTTTTAAAATAATTTTATTTTATTTATTGTGTTGCTGGGGAGTTCCAAAAGGGCAGAGTGGCACTAGCAAAGGAATGCAAAGTCCGTCCCTAGTCACTGATGAGGAAAATCATCTGATTCATAGCAGCTTCTTTTTCTCTGCACTGGGCACACTGATCGCACGGTTGATTCTGAAAGCTCTTGTATTCCTGCTGTTTTTTAAAACATGTTTAGTGGTACTGGCAACTCCAATCACAAAATATCACAGGCTGCGTTGATAGAGTCTTACCCTGGAAGCAAATTTTGGCACTTATTTCTTCACCTTGAGTTTGGGAAAGAAAATCTTCCTTGGGGGTCTGAAGGCTGATTCATTAAATCTGAGCTGTCTGCTGAAGTGCTCAGTAAAAGTGACTCTGATTTATTTGGATTTGTCACTATAAAGGTCTCTGGAGACAGCTATTTATCCTATGGGATTCTTGACAAATTGGCCGAGTGGTCTGGGCAGTCCAGAGGGAGGATGGTCTTCTCTGACCCCTCACTTGGCCAGAGAACAGGTAATCACTCCCCCGATCACAAACACGAACAGAAATCACATCATTACCGAGACTTTACCCACCCAGAAGTTGGCCATCAGTGGCTCAAATCTATGCTTGATATCACCAAAAGGCATGCCTGAGCTGAAAATATAGTCTATAGCTATAGGAATAGGCAGGTAACAAAGAGCTCATGGGATGGATTTACACTGATGAGGGTACGCCCTGCTGACCTGGAGTCTGGAAAAGGTGTTTGTCCTGCTGTGGACAGAATTTATAAAATACTTGTCTGTAGTGCAGTAGGATCAATTTGAACCCTAACTTTAGCAGCATATTTTAACTCCCTCCCAGCAACGCAGAATAGTCAGGCGTCCTAACTGCAAAGAGATGGAGCATGGCAAAAAGAAGTGGGAATTCACTGCTGTTTTCTCATGATCCCACTTGTGTGACTTTCCCCGTGCCATAGTGTATAAGGTGGCGTAGGGTCTAGTGTCAGTTCTTCCCTTTAATTATCTGCTAGTCTGGCTGAGAGCTGTATAAACACGTTATGGTCACTTGCAAGTAATAGATACTGCAATTGCATCCATCTTTCCCTTTTAACTCTTTCTGTCTGTCCTGCCTTTTGTGCTTCTCTGAATTTTATCAAGCAGTTCAATGATGTGCACTTTGGTCTAGTTTCTTTGGATCTGACTTAAGCTACTATAGATGTTGCAATGAAATATCCATGTTCAGGGCACAATTAGGGCCACTTAAGATCATTGCCTCTCAGATACGAATGGAATAAATTCAGGATGCCATGTCCAGAAATATTGTTCCAAATGTCTGGAATGGAGGTGATAAGAAAAATACAACCGAAGGGAAGACCAGGAAAAACTTGGGAGAATTACAGCCCATCTTGGAGTTACCTTGCTGTTACCTGGGGATTTTATCCTCTCAGCACACAGTTCTTCTCTTCATTCACACACATGCAGTAAAAATAGGTTAGGCTGATGCCAGTCTAGGTTTTGGCTGATGAACAGGCCTGTAGGAAATCAAGTTCAAATTGGAGGAAATCAAGTTCAGTGTCATCTGAAAAAAAAGTAGGGGTGGATTAAATGCAGCGTGAGGGGGAATTCTGCAGCAGTGATTGTTATTTGCAAGGCACGCACAGGTATGAGCTGGTCCTCAGTCTAACAGCAGAGAATTCAGGCCCTGAAGGAATCACTCTATATTGAGTTCAGCATGAAAATGGTGTGAAAGTAGCTAAAGTTCATGTTACAACCTCAGGAAGAAATACCATAGACTTTTAAAAGGCACTGGGGGTGGGGGTGAGTCCTGGAAAGGTAACAGCAATGGTCTCTCTACTCTACTTGGTGGTTGGATGACTTCAACCTGGGGTTTTGCTTGGCAATCTGTCTTGCTAAAAGTCAGGGTAAGATAAACTGTACTCTGTCTCTGATTTCTGCAAGAAAAAAAAAAAAAAACAATTGCACGACTGGTCATTCATCACTGAGCCACCCTCCCCCCTCTCCAACACCTTGCATAGGGTTGTATATCCTGGAGCTGTTTAGCTTTCCTCATCAATTTTTTAAAAGGAAAACAAAGACTTTCAAGTGACAAGATATGTATTTTACAACTTTCCTGTAATAAAATCAGTTCAGAATTGGAAGGGACAGATCAATAAAGAAATTACTTGGCTGTTGTTATAGCTGCTGCATTCAACATATGTATCATCACATGCCACTTATGGTAAAATAAGTTTAATATCAAAAGACCTCCTATTTTTTTAGCCCTGCCTCTATAATTATGCTCATAAATACATTTACCTATTCACAATACATAAATAAATAGATTCATTTTTGAGTACCGAGGTGTTCAAACTCAGCTCAAATACAGCCTATAGTTTTACAAATGTGTGTTTTTACCATTCAGTTGTGGAAAATGGAGAATATTATTTGAGAAATTCCTTTAACAGTTTGAATTAAATCAGCTATTTAAATCACTGAGAAACAAGCCCACACAGAACAAACTGCAAAAATTACAAATCTGCTGTGAGACAAGCAGACTGAAAAGGGGAAGGCTGGCATACAAAGATGGGAAACAAAAGTAGTCGGGATATATGACCGTTAGAAAAAGAAGTACCTCAAGTGAGAAGAAACAGCTAGGCTTGCTCTGATGAGCTGAGTGTAGGCTCTGCTATCAGGGAGGCAAATGAAGCTGTACTCCTCCTTCTAACAAATCCGGCTGTGTGCCATGTTTGTACAAAGTGCTTCTCTTCGGGTGCTGAGCCTGCCTAGCTACTTCTCACACCTATACAAAGAGATGCTTCAGAGCAAATTATCCTGCACATGGCTACCACACAGGTAAGTACTGACAGAGTCTTAGAAACCAGTGAGGTAGAGCAGGGCAACGCAAAAAAGGACATCAAAAGATGGGCTTAAAAGCTGGCTTCTCTGCAGCCCCATTTCACCCTGAGAATCTGCACTAACTCACGATTCAAGGAAGTAAGACCCTTCATGGAAGAGACAATTAGTTGCAAAAAGGCATAAAGAAGCCCAGTAATGGATTTTAAGTCTCCTAAGGGAATCTGGTGTTTTTACTGAGGAAGGATTACAGGAAACCAAAGTAACACTTTATTTTTCTTCACAGAGAGCTTGGGGACCTTGGAGTAATTTAGTCAATGGTGATTTGCTACTTGTGCTATAGTGTTACCAGCGATGGTACTCGTGGTCTGTTTATTAAACTTTTGTCTTGTCACTCATCACCAACAGGATCAAAACTCATTGTTTTTCTTCCTATAAAAGCAATTTTTCTATCTTTCAGAATTACTACAAAGTTGATCGACGAGTGCTTTCATCTAAAATCAAAGTCGGGCAAGTATCCATTTTGTAAGACATGTGAGCATAAAAAAGCACCAATGTAAACATCAGGTATCTCAGTGAAAAATGTTAATTGGCATTTCAAGAAATGGGGAGACATCACAAAGATATTTTAGGCTTTCAACATATTTGTAGTATTTTAACATCAATCATTTTCTTGCAACTAAGTATCGGGTTATTTATCTTAGCTACCCTCAGTATCCATTACCATAGTGCCTAAGCCCCTCATAATGTTTCTGTAGGGCAGGGAAGTGTTCTCATCCCCTTTTTGCCACTGAGAAACTGGAACAGAAAGGATACCTCTTCTGTAGCCACCTAGAAAGCCCATAACATAGCAAAAAGCAACTCACATACTTTGAGTGTCTGGCTAGCACCTTAATCAAAGAAGACACTGTCTCTTTTAAATTAGTCTGGTTTGCACTTTGTTAATTTGCACAAGAAATTGTTAAAGCAAGGCTGGGTTACACATATCACTGAGTCATTAGCTATAAGAGTAATTCTTATTAAATCTAATTCTTACAAGACTTAGAAACACAGGAACAACCCAGGGCTTGTGTCACAAAAAGGGCTCTGGCTACATGCAGCCAAAGATTACAATGAACCAGGGCATGGCAGGAGGAGAAAAAGCAAGATGATGTGGTGTATTGCTATGGGTACTGCAGTGGGAAGTTCACAGCAGCTTTCTTGGCAATTGCTTCTTCTTCAGGACAGAATATAGTTCTTGTCCTGGGAAGCCCGAGCTGGCCCCAGATGTCCAGTATGCACTGGCACCCTACGGAAGTTTGCACTGTGACTCCCCTTAAAGCCCCTGTGCTCAAACAGACTGGCTGAGCAGCAACTCAGTGAGGGTTTTCTGTATGTAGAAAACCTTTCTGAGGAAGTCATCTGCCGTGTCGAGAGAAAACTTGTGGATACAGTGCCACACATGTAAGTCATCTTTTCCACTCTGTGGAAATTTCAGTCAATACAGATCATCATGGTCACATGTACATCTTTGTCCAGTCCTTCCTTACAGAGCATGCTTCAAGATATTTCTGCCACCAAATTTTGGTATGTGCTAAATGGCATGGTGTACGATATCTGGCAAATTTGCTAAGTAATCCAAATGGCCTGCATGACAAAGACAGACTTGCCTTGTTTTGGTGCAAAATTTATCTAACAGAGTTCTGCTGTGCAGAGCAGAACAAGCTGAAATGACACAAATATTGAAATAAGTCATCAAAATACTTCAGCTAGCCATTAAATCCTTCCTTACTGTTTTAAATCAGGAGATTCTGGGTAACATATCTCTCCTCACACTACCCGCAACCGTCATCCCATCCATTATTAAAGCATAAGCAGATACATATCTGAGTCCCATACCATTATTTCTAAAAAACAGGCTGCTTTAATGGTTGGTCCCTTGGAAGAGAGGCCTTATCTTGCCAGAAGTTTTTTTTTTTAAACTGCCTTGGATTAACTCAGAGCAGCTATTAGATGCTATTTTCTATTCCCCCCCCTCACCGAACTGTAGAAGCATGCAGGGCCTGCTAGGCCTGACTAGCAAAAGGTCTGATGGTCCATCTCTCTGTTTTCCTCCTTTAACCAGCTTTCTTTCCGGATTAGTCATACCCCTGGCTAAGAACTGAATACAAGGCAGTCTGAGAATCACCCTAGATTTGCACACACAAAGGAAAAGAGAGGAGTAGGAAGGAAAGAGAACAAGACGGCCTTCACAGTCCATGCTTGGGGCTGCTTCTCCCCTCTTCTGTAATTTAAGTTCTTTGGTCCTTTCTCAGTCTCATGGGACTCCATTACAACCCACATTTATGGTTTTCTTTTTGTGCTATCCCTGCTTCATTTTAAAAGCTATTTATTTCCTCCAAATTACTTAAATAGACTTTTATTACGTGCTTTTGCAATACCACTTTCTGAAACAACACTATTTTCTATATGTATTATGAACTACGATATGCACCATAAAACCAGAGGACTGCACTGTGGCAAAGTGCCATGACCCCACTTTGGGGATGTTCCAGGAGCTCTGAAAGTCACAGTTTGGGAGGCATGAATAAGACCTGTCAGAGTTAGAAGAAATGCGCAGTGACTGTGGTCTTTCTATGTCACTTGAGTAGGATGTGTACTCTGCTTTCTCCTTTGCCTTGCCAGCTAATGTTCCCATTCAAGACTCAGTCACAACACATACTGTCTTCAGCTAACTACTGTGTTGGGTGAATCCTTACATGCAGTCATACATGTGGGTAGCTGAATATTGCCAGTTTGCTGTTTTATTATATCAATATTTTTGGCCCAAATATTTTTCCACCAGTGTACAGCCATTCCTTTTGATGTCACTGCAGTTAGGCACATGGATTTAAAGGTTTCATGTGGCCAATTATCAGAGCTGGTAAAATGCAAATCTCCCATGACAAACTGGGTGCAGGAAGTCCAACAGAACAAATGGTGGCCAACTCGATATGTACGAGCCTAAAGTAGCCCGCAAAGAGGCTGGGTCACAGCGTGTGATGTTTCATTTGGATGGGAACAGAGGACATAGGGCAATCGATTGCATTTAATGATGGATGCTGTGGGGATCTGACTTTCAGAAGCTGTGAGCACTTTAAGTGAATAGGAATTTTAGAAAATCTGTGTCTACATGCATGCATATCATGCCATAAACTGTAAAAGTAATAAAAGCTCACCAGAATAGTTGACATTCTTCCTGCCACTCCCCTACAAAGTGTTCTTCTTTTCCAGATTTCCCTCTGAAGAAAAAAAAACTTTTATTTTCCAAAACTTTATCCAATGTGCTAATTATTGGAAGGCAAAAGAGAGCTTATTTCTTATTGACAAATTTCATCGTGTCTTAAAGCCACAAAAATGCAAAGGATTAGCCAACAAAGAAACATCATGGAAAGAGATATTCAAAATAAACCAGTTATGTCTGCACTTTAATCCTTCAGTGATAATTTTGCAGAAGATATATTGGCTTTTTTTGCATATTTCTTTTCTGACCACTTAAAGAGTCTGCAGTTTACAATGTCAACTATCTAGTAATATTTCAGGGATGCATCCTGGAAGCAGTGGATAGTAATAGCCCCTGCAGTAGAGATGGAAGAGGATACCTCTCTTCACTGTCCGTGAGACTCCTTTTGTCTAGGAATAAATGTGCCTTATAAACTGAACATAACTTGGCCACTTAGGCTTGCTTCCTATGAGCATCCAGTAAAAGAAGATTCACTTGCATGTCTGTGAAAAGTTAATTGAAAGTTTGGGCACAGTGCTGTTGAGGATTATCTGTCTTGTTTCTGTTTCAGTAACTTCTGCAACATACAAGCTTCTCATTTTGGGTGTACTCAGCTTCTAGCTAACAGATCCTTTGCAAGACATTGCTTAACATGGCAGCAGTACCAAAAACCCTCACCAGCGACCCGACATAGGAGGAGGGAAGTGAGTCACATCAGGATTTGATGTATTTCATGATTAGGTCACTAATCTGTTGTCAGTATCTCTCTTACGCATTAAGATATTTAATCATTACTTCATTTCTACAGAGCCATTCTTGTCCATACTGTTTGTTCTGCTCTGTGAGCAGCTCTGATTTTTGTGTAGCTACTCAAAGGAAAAGGTACCAGATGGCATAAGTCAGGGTGGTAGAAATCATCCAGTTATTACACATCAGGTACTCCCTGTGGTACACAAAAGCACCACTTATATGTGTCACAGATTTTGTCACCAATGTGACAAAAAAAAAGAGATTAAAATATAAAATCTGGAATTGTTTGTTTGTTTTTAATAAGCACTAAAGACCTTTTTTTTGGAACTTCATTTCAAAAGTTTCAATGTTTGGGGGTTTTAGCATTTCAAAGTTAGAAAGAATTATGGAGGCTGCATAACTTCCTACATAAATTTTCTTGAAATTGCAGGATATTTACTTATAAATTTTCTAATCTGTAATCAGTAAGCCTGAAATTTTTCCATTCTAGGTATCAGCAAAACTGTCAGATATTTCTAAATGAGAATAGAAGGAAATGATTGTAGTTCTCCCACACACACACACTCCCCCTAAACTATTAAAGAAGAGAGTGTCTCAAGAAGCTCTGATTTCTTGGCACTTTGCAACAAGACATTAAGATTTCCTTGGGAAGGGTAGTGACACTGGAATCATATACAAATTGTGCCTCTTGGGCCAGTTCTTCAGGACAGAATTTTTACTGTCTTGGCAATTATGTTATTTTTATTCTTCATGTATTTCTTTATGTTCTTTATCACGGAGTCTTTTACCCTTCAAACCAAAACTGACCAGAAACAGAGACATGGCACTGGAAAGGGATCATGGGAGGGTTTCAGTGCCCTGCCCTTCCAAAAAGCTACCCTGCTGTTACAAACACCTTTATCCATTTCCCCAGCACTGTCCATCCTCTGCAGTGGAGAAGACAGAATTCTACCACAAAATTATAACAGGATTATTTTAGTAGTAGTATATTATTATTATTAATAATTATTAACAATATTATTCATATACAGTAGTATGCTATTAGTATTATTTCACTTAAGGTATGTAAAAGCATGCTTCTGAAATTCCTCCACTGTTTTACTTAGTTTCCAGATAAGACCAAAAGTGAGCAGGAGAAATCACACCACAAATAGTTCTTTTTAAAAAAGAAAAAATTGCAAGTTGAAAATATTAATCTGGTTTTATTTTTATTCCTGATTCTTCTCAAACCTGACTGAACATGATTCACAATCAGCTGTCTGTCCGTGAATGACTTCCTTGGTTATTCTCCAAATATAGGAAAACACCTGTATTATACTTGGGTGAAGAGTTTTAAAACCAGCTACTGATTATGTTTTCCTCAGCTGTGAGTGATCTGAGGTTTTTCTTGGGTGACTGTTTAATGCACAATGAAAATATGGTGCCTTGATAAATGACACAGAACATCAGAAAAAAAACCAACCCAAAAAGCCAAGCCATGCCATGCAAAATCATGAGACACTTACAGAAATCTTGGCCCCAAGTTCCAAAGCTGTTCTCAAATTACCTTGTTATTCCAGTTCAGGGGAGGGAAGGTTGAAGGCATAAAAAGCATTGGGTTGTTTTGGTTTGGTTTTTCCAGGGGGAAATCTGTAACCTGTCATAGACCAGCATAAGCCTATGTGTGACATGTCCCCCATTTGACACCCTTCAGACGAATCTCTGCCCCCAGCACCCCCACCATGTCCTAAACGACCTTATGGTTTAGTGGGTCTCAATTAGAAGTAAAAGAGAGATGCACTTGTCTGTGTAGCCTGAGCAATGCAGAGGAGAAAGTCATCTATGGGGTGAATTCACAGATTTATACTGATGTTCCCTGTGACAGTGTTTCAACTTCCCTTTTAAAACATAAATGAGGAAGTGAATGTATTGGAAAGGCCAAAAAGACTTGAGCTCCATCTGTCTTACACAGCCAGTTATTAACCCAGCATCTGGTCTGTGGTTCCAGTCACTTAACTGGAGAAGTGAGTGGCCACACCATCACCTTTATGGCTGCAGCCATCCCAACTTTATCCTTCCCCCATGACTGGGTTGGTGTCCACTCCATTGGTCTCTAGCCCAAACCAGGACTGCAATTCAGAACAAGAGTCAGAAGGACTGGGCAAGGCAATCAGGCAAGGGGAGAGAGACTGAAACTGGAAACCAGATTAGAGGTGCAAGACGTGGGCTTGCCAGGAAGGATGTAAGGATCAGAAAGGTTGGAAAAGCAGATATTCAACTAATGTAACAAACAAATAAGGAACCTGGAGTTACCTGGAGATGAGAGGATACTGTGTTTTAGTTCTGCCTGTGCTGGCCCCCTTGGAGAGGGAAAAGGAGACCATTATATTGTTAAAAGAGTGTGTAATAGTCTGTAGGCATAAAGGACTCAAAGTACATTATACTACATGTATGTAAGTATATATCACACACAGAGTAGTTTCAACAAAATGAACATAAAAATGTGTCCAGAGGCTCCACAAAACTGTGTGGTACATATTAGATCAATTTTCCTGGCTCTGAGGACTCAAATATATAAGTCAGTAAAAGCTACAAATGTGTGGCAATTCTAAAGGCTCATAACACACATGTATGCATTCCTTGATTTTCAGAATGCAACACAGATGTAGCAGCACACTATAGGCATTTTCAAGAAGCCAGATCATCATTTTGCTTTTTACAACAAAAGTTTAGAAATTAGTAAAATTAAAAATAAGTGATAGAAAAGATGTGAGTATATGATTTTTGTTGTTGTTGTTTTGTTCTTCTGGGAGCTTCTGATACTGAAATTTCGATGGGATTTTGCGCTCTCTGGCCATTTGTGCTTAGAGACACAGAAAATTTCAACTTGGCTTTCTGTCATCCTTGCTCCAGCAAGAGTCTTGTAGCTCATTTCTAACATCAATCACGTAGACTATAAATCTCTGCAATGGATATGGCCATTTAAATCTCCACCTGCACAAACAACAATCAGGCCTAGAAAATAAGGAGGCTCATAAATCTCCACACTAGTGATTAGTAATATTTTGGATCTGCAATGAGGATGTTACAAAGAAAAAAAAAAGAGAAAAAAAAAAAGGCAAAGCAAAGCTAATTCATTAATTAGGACTGATATGCTGACAATCTGTTTAGTTTATATACAGAGAAAACACAAACAGGGCACAGTTAACGTCACATGACATTAGAAGTTAGTGAATTCCCAAGATGCCAGGGCTTGGAGATACGATATCTTAATGTACTTATCCTATTGTGAGTGGGGAGGTGTTATCTTCCAGCCAAACGGTAAAGACCTCGTGTAAAGTTTAGATCTGCCCTTTTTTTTCTGGCTTACGTGAGCCAAGGAACGAAGATGGATCAAGAGATAGGAAAGGCTTCCTTGTGCATCATCAAAAATTACACTCTGCCTCCTACTGAAACTTTAATCTGCAGACAGTACATAGTACTTGGCAGACACATGAGTTTGGCCCTCTACAATTTTTGTTTGGGTTTTTCTTTGTTTGTTCAGGTTTTTTTTGTTTAGCACATGCAGAAAACCCGATGTGATGCTCACATAGATCAGCAAGCAGCTTTCCTGTGGCTTCATTTGCCTTGGATTAACTCCAAAGCCACTGTGTGCCATGGTGACATCTAGAGCTCTACATATTTGTCCAGAGCTACATGAGTCCTCAGGTAAGCAGCTGAATAAGTGGAGTTGCTCCTGCAGTCAGATCAGTCACAGTGTCCAGAAAGGTCCCCTGTGCAGATCGAGCCCAGTTCTTTAGTCTCCTGCGTGCAAAACCCAAGCTGCTTGGCAACCTGTGATGTTTCAGGAAGCATGTGAGGAGGGAAGGAGCTACAGGAACAAGTTCGTGACTCACTGGCCAGTTTGGGCTCCACATGAGGGTTTAGGAGAAGATTTTACATGGAGAGGAAGAGCTAGGCCAAGGCTAACTGCTTTTAAAAGCCTGCTGTGCAGAGGCAATACACATGTGCATAAAGATAGTAGCTGCAGAATACATCTGCCCATTCAAACTACATGGCAACCCGCTCCTTCACTCTGGTGATAAAATGATCTGGGAATGTTTGGCTTCAGTGGCTGCAGAGTACGGCCTAATGCCCTCACTCCTACTGCTCCCACTGAAGAGGCCTTATCTTGCCCCTTTATTCAGGAAAAACTCCCCAAGTTTTGAGCATGCACGAATCAGCAGACGAAACGCTCCAGGGGTACAGCAGAACGACATCTCTGCAACAACACACCGAGAAAATACCTTTTACTGTGCGATCTCTACCACCCAATAACTCCCCCCCCCCACCCTTTTCCTTCATTTCAACGCTCACCCTTACTGCCCCATCTGCAGCCCCACTGACCCTCCCCAGAACTATAGTGCTCTCCCTCAGCTCAGCAGAGCTCTGCGGACGGCTGGCATCTTAGCCGCCCAGCACACCTGTGAACTGGGCAGCCTCGGGACACTTAAAGCTGGGGTGACTCAAAAGAGTGAGAGGGGATTTGGACTTGTGAGAGGTCACCCAGGAAGACTGGAAGAAGTTTTGATCATCCTGCCTCCAGCCCCTGGGCTGTGACGGCAAGGTCCTTGCTGGCGGCCAGGCGGCAGAGCGCTCCCTTCCTGGAATACACTAGTAGCTGGACAGGATGCATTCACAAATATAATCATCCAGAAATCTCCCTCAGATTAGGTTACGGGAGAGCGTTTCGACGGCACACATTACAAAGCTCCCTGGAAGGCTTGGCTGGTGGATCTGCTGCTCTCTCTGCTCATGACCCATTTTGGCTTTCATCAAGAATCATGACACCAGCTGCCTGGGTCATCTAGCAGGCAGGGAGGAGGAGAGCAACCCTGGGCTGGAAAGGGAAGTGGGGAACGAGAAGAGGAGGAGGAAGGGGGAGGATAGAAAGACAGAGCAGGGAGGGAGAGAGAGAGAGAGAGAGTTGCTTTGCTCCAGTTGTGAAGATTTGAATCCCAGTTCCAAGCTCCCTGCAAAGGCTTGCTGGGATACCTCATTCCCTGTCTTGTGCAAAGGTTTGTGATTGGGGATGTGGTGTGCTCAGCGGGCAGGGCCCCTCCCCTGGGCTGGATCCGCCTCTCTTATCCCCCAGATAAATTACTAGTGTCCTCACTAAATTCCTCGGCTTTCTCTCTCTCTCTCCCTCTCTCACACACGCTCACTCCCTCCCTCAAATACAGGCAAAGCAGGGTTGGGGGGCGGGAGGGCGGGGATCCTCTCTGGACTGGTATTGCGCCTTAGTGCTGGGCGGGGGGAGGGAAGGGGAGGAAAATACTGGCGCCCCTTCTCTCCTCCGCCGCCTTGAAGTAGATTTGAGGAGCTGCCCTTCCTCCCCCCCTCCCCCGTTCCCGCTGGTCCTTTGGCATCTTCCAGACCATGTCCACTGGGTCCCTCAGTGATGTGGAAGATCTGCAGGAGGTGGAGATGCTGGAGTGCGATGGCCTGAAAATGGATACCAACAAAGAGTTTGGGGCGTCCACCGAGAGCAACGAGGAGGGATCCAATGGAGAGAATGGCTCTCCTCAGAAGGGGAGAGGGGCCTCGGGCAAGAGGAAAAAAGCTCCCCCCAAGAAGAGCCCTTTAAATGGAGTGAGCCAGGAGGGAAAGCAGGTCCAGAGAAACGCTGCCAACGCCAGAGAGAGGGCAAGGATGAGGGTCCTTAGCAAAGCCTTCTCCAGGCTTAAGACCACCCTGCCCTGGGTGCCCCCAGACACGAAGCTTTCCAAACTGGACACCTTGAGGTTGGCCTCCAGCTACATCGCTCACCTGAGGCAGATCCTGGCCAATGACAAGTACGAAAATGGCTACATCCACCCAGTCAACCTGGTAAGTCACGGCCCGCCGGCGCCAGGCACTGCATGGGGACAGGCGGGCGAGAAGCTGGGATGGGGCATGCGCGAGGAGAAACCTTCACTGTGCCAGAAAGTCTGGTGCCAGTGGGGTGGCGAGGGGTACTATGTGAGGGGACAGGCTCCCAGCTGTTCTCCTGCACTATGCCCCAAGAGATGAGCCTTGCGGGCCCCATCCACTGCTCCAGGCAATCCCCTCCAGGAGACAGGCAGGGGCCACACCGGCCACAGATATGCAAGGACAGGCTTTGCTGCCCCAGAAATGCCTGAGAAACCTCGGCAGGTTGATGACAGCTTTCTACCTGCAGCAACTGGGTACAGGAATTTGGGTAGAGAAAAGTGTATTTTAGGAGGGATACAAATCAAGGACCTAGGATTTATCTTCACCTCTCCTCTTTACCTTAAAGTTTCCTGCCATAATAGTCCACTCAAGCCCTGGCTTTTTAAACACGAGAGTTCTTGGGGCTCTATGCTCAGCTGCTCAGATTTGCTGGGTCCAGGACATTTCTCCTACTCATGCAAACTGGCAGAGGAGAAATAAATACCAGTGTGCAACTCCCCAAGGCGGGTGTCTGCCCCATGCACACTCTGCAAAGCCTCCCTGGGATTCGTACTGTCTGTTTTGCTGCTCCCACCACCTACAGAAAATTTTTCTGAGTCTGAGGTCTCTTCATCACACCTGGCCACCAGAAAACGTCCAATTTCCAGCTCTAAAATATGTGCAACTGATACAAACTGGGGGTGGGCAAGATCTGCCTGAGCTGTTTTTAGACATCCAGCCTTTACATTGCCCACACATGCAGACCCCGCTGGATAAACGGATGGCGGAGAGGATCTGTGGGGACGCTTCACCGGGGTGCAGCTCTGCCTTTTATGCTCTGGACTCTGGAGAACAAAGTGCATACCCCGCTGCGTCAGCTGATAAGGGCCTGGGAGATATTCTTTTGGCTAAAACCAAAATCCTCAGCGCAACAACATGCAAAAGAAAAATAAAGTAAAACAAACCCAACACCCAACTGTGATATAACCACCAGCCCCCACACAGGCACACCAAAACTTGCCTCTCGAGCCATAGGAAGGCAGGGAAGGCAGCTAGTGGGTGCCGGGGCCTCCGGATGGCTCCTGTGCCCCAGCAGCGTGGCGGCGGGTGGGCGTGAGGCGGCTCCCGCGAGCAGAGCCCCCAC
>JANHFX010010042.1:0-55632 GCA_027560015.1 Chloroceryle amazona | reverse complement strand
CATCAAATTTCTTCCTGCCCAACCCTCCAGCCTGTCCAGATCTCGCTGGATGGCAGCACAGCCTGCTGGTGTGTCAGCCACTCCACCCAGCTTGGTATCATCAGCAAACTTGCTGACAGTGCATTCTGTGCCCTTGTCCAGTCCACCTGTCCAAGCCATGAGCTGCCAGCTTCTCCAGGAGAATGCTGTGGGAAACGGTGTCAAATGCCTTACTGAAGTCCAGGTAGACAGCATCCACCACTCTTTCCTCATCCACAAGGTGGGTCACCTGATTGTAGTAGGAGATCAGGTTGGTTAAACAGGACTTGCCCTTCATGAACCCACATTGTCTGGGCTTGATCCCCCTCTTGTTCTGCACTTGCCATGTGATCACCCCCAAGATGAACTGTTCCATAATCTTTCCCGGAACTGAGATCAGGCGATGTTCAGTGTTTTCTGTGTCATAACTGGGAAAGACATGAAAACATCAGTAGCCCCTAATGTTAGTTACTACACCTGATCTCTACTTTGGAAAGGCTTTAGAATCTCCTATGGATTTATGCTGGACCATAGTAAAAGAACTAACCATGTAACTCTGGCTCCCATAAAGATGATAAGACTATCCTTTTCTAATGTTGTTTTGAAGCAACTGTTGCAACCTGAAATCCGGATGCAGAATGTCTGAAAGACAGTAACTAAAAAATGTGATTTCAAGTATTAGCCAAAAAGAAGTTAAATGCATTTATCCTGTAATGACATTACCAGGCTGACCAAATAAAGTAAAATAAACAAAATATGTCATGTACTTCAGAGTAAAACACTAACACTGGGGGGGAAATTAGCTTTAATGCAGAATATCTTGCTGTGGTATATTCTCATTTTCCTATTCCACAAAAATAATAATAAAAAAAAGAATTATTTAGGACCATGTGGAGAGTGTAATAAAACTGAGTGTCAAGAATTCTCTCACATCCATTCCAGATGGTTTGGACTTTCCTTGGAACTGAATGTCTCATGTAAAATTAGCTCCATGTTTATTCTCAATAACAGTTGCAAAGGTGAAGAGAAGCTTAATCTAGCAGAAAAAGCAGGAGAACAGCAACGCAAGAGAACAGCAAAATGTCTTTCTTGTGGAGTAGTTAATATAGAAAGATACAATTCTGGTGTATGAGCAGAAGGGTATGACTGCAAATAAGCAGTTTGATTTACTACATGTATTCAAACATTTGATGGCATGCAAAGGAATCTTTCCTAGTAGGAAGGGTTTGGTTTTTTTGAAAGGAGGAAGAAGGGGGGTGGTGTGTGTGGTGTAGGGCAAGTGGTTAGGACGGGGTCGGGTGGTGTGCGGTGGGAGGGCTGGAATTATATATAGTTCTGACTAGAAATAAAAGTCCTGACTGGATTTTTGGAAACTGGTGTGATTTTGACATTCCATCCCACCCCTGTTTTTTTTTTTCAGTTCTTGATCTCTAATCTTTGTCTTTCACTCTGAGACCTTTGTGAACAGAGTTTGATAGTCATGTGGATTTTTCTAGTTGTAACTGCTAATAACTGAGATTTAGGATTAAATCATTAAACATAAAATATCAGGTAATACTATACATTACGTACCAATAAATGCAGAATCATCTAACATTCCATCTTTTAAATGGAGTCCTACATGTGGTGTTCTGTGCACTGTGCCTTGTGGTTTAATGTTACTTTTTTATTTTAAAATGTGTGTCCTTTTAAAATATGTTCTACTGGTGGTTAGATCTATGGGTTTGAGTTTATGTAACTACTTTTACAGCAATAAATCTTTGTCCATAGGCTAGCTGAAATTCTGCACAGATTAAACCAGCCAAACAAACAAAACAACAAACAAAAAAAACCAAACTGAAACACACACATACACCAACAAACAAAAAACCTAACAAAAGCTCTTAATTTCAGGCTGTCATTCTCTTTACCTTAAGTGAAAATTCAAAAATTTGAAAGCTGATGATGAATACAAGACATGATCAATTATGGTTAAATATTGGTATTAAAGATAGGGGTTTTTTTTACATGAGTAAATAGGGCCTTCTTTGGTTCAGGTACAGCTATAGTTTCTCAAGTATCTGCATCCAAACGCTTGAAACTGCAGAACTGGAGCAAATAAGTGGACAGTTGCATTCAGCTTCAATTCTAGCTACAGAAATATGGAAAAGACTCTTCTTGGAATCATAGAATTGTAAGGGTTAAAAGGGTCTTCTGGAGATTGTTGAGTCCAACCTCCCACCAATGAAGGAACACCCAGAGCAGGCTACACAGGAACAGATCCAGGCAAGTCTTGAAAGTCTCTAGAGAAGGAGACTCCAAAACATCTCTGGGCAGCCTGTTCCAGTGTTCTGTCACCCTCACAGTGAAGAAGATTCTTCTCATGTTGAGGTGGAACTTCCTGTGTTTCACCTTGCTACCATTACCTCTCATCACAGAGCACAACTGAAAAGAGACCGGCCCCTTCTACTTGACACCCATCCTTCAGATATTTGTGAACATTAATAAGATCCCCACTTCACTGTTGTGAAGGAGAGGTCTATAGAAATATATACTTCCCTAATATTATGCCTACAGTGAGAAAATACTTCTGCAGTATATTGAGAACATAAGGCTTTCCTGTTGCAAAAGAGTAAACACATCATATCCTTAATAAAGGTACTGGCAAAAACTGTTCTGGTTTGAATGGGAGGAGGATAAAGTTAGGGTTTTGTATTTCTTTTTACTTAATTTTTAACATGAAATGCATCCAAGATGTCTTAGATAATCTGGTTTGACTGCCTGTTGTGAGGCAAAAAATTTATTGCATTTTAAAAAATATTTTTAAGATCTTGTATGTGTTGTAGATTTTTTTTCCCAGTGTTTTTGTGCAAAATGGAGTGGGAAAGTTTTGTTTTCAAAAAAATATTTTTGTTGTGAGTATCCTGACCAAACATGCAGCGAAATCTGATGGGGTTTTGCCATTGACTGTAATGGGTAAATGAAAGTTTACAACCTTTTATATACATTCACACACTTTATAGACTCACCACCTCAAAATAATCAGTTCTTTGATATTCTTTAATAATAACAGTTGTTGTGGGCAACTCTGTTGCTTATCAGCTGTATATCTCGTACACAAACATTAGTCTACAGAGAAATAATTATTCTTATAAGTTCTAGGCTCAAAGATATTATGCCCACCTGGCAAAAACATATTGCTATTAATATACGAAACCTGCTCTGAAAAATAAGCAGTGATTTAAAAAAAGCAATGATTGCTTTGTTCTTGTTGTTTTTCTTTAAAAGATATTTAATTCTAAAGACATATTGGAGGCTGTGAATTTAAAACAGATTTGACAGAATTTGTTTTCTAATTCATTTTAGAAAGTCATGACGTAATTCTTTTGTGCAGTTTGTTTTGAATGCAAAATTGTCTGTACTTTACAGTCTAGATTTATTATCTGATATTTTAACTATTGAGGGATTGTTTGGGAAATATATTGGCTAAGCAAGACTCTTGCTCTGTCATCTTCTAGGGTGTAATAGATGGATTCAAGTGTCCATCCAGTTTGTCCTCAATAGAAGCAATTCCTTCTGCTTAAGGAGTTCAGTGGTTTAGATCTAGCTATCCATTTTAGTCTTTGCTGCTGTTTGGAGTTTATGGAGGCAGTTTCTCTACCCAACAGAGAGAGCTCTCCCTAAGAGCTCCTAAAGTTATATTTGGTAAATCTAAAGAGAGAGTTCTGTGGCACCAGGACTAGGAAAATCTGATTTATTTCTTGAGCTTTTTGATGAACTGTGGGCACCAAAGTTGGATCTATGTGAGAAGGCTCCATCTTATGTCCAGTAGACATGTTCCAAAAGTCTAGTAAATAAAGAGAGTTTGTTTTTGTTTTTCAGTTGCAGCATTTTTCTCTTCTGTCTTGCTGCATGTTTTAGAAAGCTTATAGGATCGAAATTTTTTTTTTTCTTATCTTCTCTTTTAATATTTTTTAGTGCAAAGGTTTTCTGGGAGAGCACACACAAAAAGAATGTATGACTGTATAATCCTTATTTGTGGAATAAATGGGATTAGCAATGTATGTGTCATTCTTTAATTTCTGCGCTTAACTACGTGCATAGTAGGTAAAACAATCCATGTTTCTCCATTTCAGTATCCTACTAGGTTACATACAAAAGATGAGATGCATCAGATTTCTTTTAACAACCTAGCAGAATCATCTTTAGTAAGGGGAAAGCAATTATTCCTCTTTGTTATTTTAGTTTCATCAGAAGAACCATATGCTTTATGGTCTTACATAACTAATGCATATCCATTTCTGCATATTCTGTAACAGCAAAGCTCATAGTTATACAAAAGGGGTCTGTGGTCATATGGTGATTTCAGAAATAGCTGTTAAGATATGCTAAATTGTTAATTTTTCTAGATACAGGTTTCAAATTTTAAACACAGATGAAAATGGATATCTGGCTACTACAGGACCTTGTAAAAATGTGTCACTGAACAGTAACCTGAAGTGAAGTCTGAGAGTTGAAAAATTTTAAATATTTTTTTGTTTCTTTTATACACTGGAATGAATTTGAAGCCAGCATCAGATATGAGTGCCTTTTTCTCAAAGGGAGTTGAGAATTTTACATGCCATTTTACATGCTAGTCTTAAATCTACTTTCTATTTTCAACCAAAACTAAGGAGAATTAACTACACTTAAATAGAAAGGTTTTGGGTTTACTGAGTTTTATTGCTTCTCAGCAGGCCATTTAAATGCAATTGAGTAGAAGATGGGGGAGTTTGGTAAGCTATCATGAATTCCATTGGAAATGGAATTATTCCTAAGGGGAAAAAACCCACCTTTTAAAATCATCAAAATATGTATTCATTTATCACATGTTCTTCCTGATGAATTTTATGTTATTGGGTTGTGGGTTTTTTGTTTGTTTATTGTTTTTTTTTGTTTGGTTGGTTTTTTTTTTTGATTCACAGTGCTTTATAATGACTCTGAATTTTGGGGGATGTTTACTTGCACATCAGTAACTCTCTGGCTTTAGGAATTGTCTGCTACTAAACAAGTGAGCTAAGGAATGAATTTGAGCACTAGACCTCTTCCAGCCTGTGCTGTAGTAGTGTTAGTCTGTCCCTTGCTGTATTTTGGAGATCTTCAAGTAACTCCAAGACAGAAGGATACTGTCATAGAATAATCTCCAGAATCTGGGTACTGTTTTCTCCATTATGTCAATAGGCATCTTTCACATGATCCCATATTTATCTCAAAGTATTGATTAAAACCTTTAGTTTTATGTAGTTTTATGCATAAAAACATGCTGCTTTGGAAGGCTCTGGTACAGCACGTATGTTATTTCAGACATTTTTAAGTGGAAAAAAAAGATCAAGAACTAAATACCACATATTATGTTGCCTAAGTCTCTTCTCTGGAAAGTTTCTCCCTTGTTAAAGCAGTTAAACTGGCTTTTTTCTCATGTTCCTGCAAAATGGATGGATAAGTAAATGAAACGGTTTGCAATGCTATAGCAAAATAATGTATTAGTGTCATGAATAATTAGCAGAATATGTAGTGTGTAATAACTAGCTACAAATAGGAAGCAGTTATAAAATAGTTATAAAACATACATATTGCAATCATCACTGAAAAAAAAATAGATTATGTTTGAACTTGGTGCACAAAACCAGATTGTGGCACAAAGTATAGCCTTAATGTTTCAGAATTAAAACATTATGAAAGTAATAATGACAATGCTTTGCAGATGAAGTAAATCATAAAAATATCTCATATGATAGGCTTCAAGATGACTATTACTTCAGGATTTGTGTTGTACATAGGTGCTTCTGTTTATTGATAATTAGAAAATAAAATGTCTTTCTAATTGACTTAAAATATATATTTAGAATTTATTTGTTCTTACTCTAAGAAGCAATCATAACACTTAAACTTCTAAATCCCATCGACTTTACATGACATTTCATTAGACTTGCTCAGAATACTGAAACGAGCCCCTGTAAGCCACACATTGTAAGTTCTAGGAAGGCTTGGTGAGTAAATGCCATACTTCACTTTATTTTTTAAGTTTTCAAACTTTGGACTAATATATAAATAGTCCCTGGCCTCACAAAGGCTCCAGTGCAGTAATATTCATCAAGGATTTTTACTCTGATCAAAGTCCAGTCTGTGGTATTTTATTGAAAGACTGTGGTGTCAAAAACACCATGCTAATTAATAAGCCTCTTCAGACATAGCATTTTGGATTGGTTTAATCTCCTGTTGCTCTATTCATGCTCTGTCCTTATGCTCTGTTTTACAGAGAACTTGAATTCTCCAAGGAAAATTATGATTTTTTTAAATAATAAAAAATATTTTAAAACAGATTCATGTAGCAGGCTTAAAACAGAAAATTTAATAGATGTTTTGAAATTTAAGGAGGTGTAATATGCTTTAAGTTGCTCACAAACTGATGAGCTGTAGCTTGACAACTTGAAAGAACATGGCAAAATTGGGCTTTCAATAGTTTATAATATTTGGAGACTATTCTTGCACATTGATACTGTATCATCTCCCTCTCTTTCAAAAAATATGGTGAGTTGTGGGTTAGTATGTTTGGTTATTTATCTCATTTTCTTTTTAATTGCCCAAACTTGGATTCTGGTTTTAGTGGTAGTAGTTAAATTGCAGAGCTTTGACCTTATTAAACTCTACCTTTAGCTCTTAAACTCTACCTCTAGCTTTAAAAAAAACCAAACCAAAACAAACAAAAAAACCACCCCAACAAACTACAGAAAAACACTCACAGTTTTTGCACTTGTTATTTTAAGCAGGTTACTTGCTAGCAGTGAAGGAAAATGCACAGTATAGTGTTAATAATTTCTGGTAACCCAGTTAATAACAGTAAGCAAGCCAATAATAAATTGCAGGTGATATGTTTTAGGAAGCTGTGCATATCCTTCTTGAAGTGTTCTTGCGTCCAGAAATGTGGGGAGTCTCGAGGCTGATGGCTATTCTTCCCTATGTGGAGTGTCACAAGACACTACCGTTCCCAGTTCTGACAAGGAGGTGTTGTCATCTTCACTTGTAGGTTCCCTGGAGCCACATGTACGTATTTGCAGTAACATTTCTCTTAGTGTCTTATTTCTCTTTAGAGTACCACTTTCTGCTGTCTTTGAGTTTTACTGTACATTCTGACCAAAATATTGTAATTTGTTATATATTTCCCATTCTACTAAACTTTGGTTAAATTGTTAGATCATATGACTTACATAATATTAAAGAAATATCTACTGTATACACAATCTTACTCATTTACACCATGCGTACCTCCTCATAGATAGACTCTGACCATATATCCTGGCATCTAAGCAAAGACATTTTAACTGGATTATGATCCCAGTGTCTTGGGGTTTTGACACAAGATTGTCATCTGAATGAAGGGGCCCTCAGGCAATAAGCTTACACAATAAACATTTTTTTTTTACTGTAACCTTTCATGGCATAGCTGTAGCAAGTCAGCTGTTTCAAAGACTTAATTGATACTCATAACATGCCTTGACGTTCTTAGGTGAAATAAAATAACGGAGTGCTAACATTTATGTAGTATGAATTATCTTCTTTGCCTTATTCTTCATGTAAGAAGGAAGACAAGACCAATGAATGTAGTTTCATTTGTATTTATACATCTGAGTTGGTGAAATTTAATTTGAAAACATTTCACTTCAAACAGAAGAAGATCCATTTGCAGCTGCTTTAGTATTCATTTAGTAGCTGGATCTAATCCTTTTGTAAAATTTAATTATGTGCTTTCTGAAATGGAAGTGGCAATTTTCTTAATGCAGTTAGCACCATACTTAATATTATAATAATACTGATTTATACTCTTCTCATGTCTTTCTTGAACTATTGTTTATCACTGGAAAACATTTCTTCTAACATTTGCTGGAATAAAAAGAGTGAATATAAACACAAATATGTGTATAGGTGTTAGAAGGTGCAGTTTCTGAATATAGCTATTTTGCTCTATAATTACTTGCCAAGAATCTTTCAGTGGCTGCTAAATGGAGAATGAAATTCAACTTCATCTACATATCATTACAAGGTAAGGATAAGTTTATAAAGCAATGGGTGAGATGGCAATCAGCTCTTCTAAAACTGAAGAGGAATGAAATGATTGGAATCTGATGGGAGGTATTTTCAGCTGTAATCAGGCAGTTTAATGGAGTTGTTGCACATTGTGCCAAATGTCTCCTTTTTGCAGCTCAGTTGACTGGTCTTGATTTTAACCAGCAATTATTTAAAAAATAAAGAGTTATTATGAAGACCTGCTCAGTCTTGGTTTTGAAGAAGTATGGTGAGGCTGCATGGAGTACTGGGACCTGCATTTACTCATTAAAGGATCAATGCACAAAAATCAATTTTCTTTCAAAGACTCTAATGTTTCATTAGGATTCCTCTTCTACCGTGGACTATGGAAGAATGTCTTAGAGTCACTAAATTAAATTAATCAAGCAACAGGGTAAAATATAATGTAAAAATATCATATTAAGAGACAGTGAGTTAGTATCAATACATCAAATTAATAAGCTGAGTTATACTTAAAATACCAGCAGAGCCTTAGAATTTCTCAGGATTCTGTCAGTCTTGACACCAATTGATACATACAGATTCCATTCAGGTAGACTGGGATAACACTTTCAGTAAAGATGAAACTTGAAAATAATGTTTTAATGCCACTACTAATTGAAATAATGGCATTGCATTCTGTCCATGCTATTGGTGGTTCATTTTCTCTCCTCCTCCACACTTTCAATGACTTTAGAATGACTCCATCTCTTTTTAAAGCAGTCTTTAATGACTAAGGTCATAGAAGTATATTGCCTTTTAACTTTTGTATATCAACCTGGACTTCAATTATACATAAGCTGTTCTTGTTGCATGAATAAGTTTTCTGCGTGTGCCACCTGCTGGACCCTGCTCAGAGTACAATGTTAACTCAGATCTTTTCAATTGTATTTGTACCTAAACAAAGTTATCTGCAATTGAAGAGATGAAAGCAAAACTATTAACAGCATAATATTATCTCACTTCATGAAAGCAATATTATTTTTTTTGTCACAGTTGCTTGTAATATGCAGTTAATAAAAAAGGACAATTCTGAATTAATGTTTTTTTAAATGCATTGGTGCATTGGAATGGTATTTTCACTACAGTAGTGTAGATGTGTGGAATAAAATGCTTGTCTATGTTGTAAAATTAAAGGTCTGTTTTTGAAAACAGTCAACTTAAAACACTAGGCAAATCAGCAAAATAGATAAATAGATATAAAGTTTTTTACAGTAAGAGTAGATAGGTAGTGTTGGTTTGAGCTTTAACCATCTTAACCTCTCAAGTCCCGAGTAACTGCCACTTTAAAATGAGTATGTCAGCAGCAAATTCTAATCTCAGATTAGAGGATTTATTTTCCCATAGATCAGAGGAGATTTAGTGCAATTTATTATATTTTCCCTCTGTCTCACTGTAATAAATTCCTTTCTGCTGTAAACTTTCAATTGAAATTTTCTTTTAAAATTAAGAATTGAGTTAATGGGATATTAACTGAGAATATAGCAGTGGATTGTATTGGAGAATGCAGAAAATGAACAGTCTAATAAAATGACAATTTTTTATTGTTTAGAAATTACTAAGCTTAAAAAATTGTAGGATAAATGTTTTCACTGGGACTGTTTGTGATCGGGTTGCTATCTGAAAAATTGTCCATTTGCAACTATGTTAAAGAGTTCTAGCGATATGTTGTTTTTTAAATTATTTTTTATTTATAGTCTGCCATTTACTACCTTCCAGTTTTCGGTCTTAGCAAAGAATTATCACTCAAATCTTTCAAAATTGAGTTTGAACATCCCAGATTTCATCGTTGTATCTAGTACTTTAATAATCAGCTCATATATGCATGCACACTCACGCATTTAAACACTTTTTTGTCATTCTTAGTGAAAAATGATTTAAAACTTGGGTTTGTGCATGCAGCTTTTATTTGATGATTATTTTATTTTATAACAACATCCACATTTATGTGCTGTGAGCAGCCCATAAACACAGTAATGTATAAAATATAGTCTTCAAATTTGGCCTTCTTGCTGTATTGAACATTAATACAATAGTCACCTGATGATAGTAGACCTGATGTGATTTTAAAAGTCACTTAGATTTTTACAATAGCTGGTAATAAAACACCATTTAAAATCTGAACTCAATTTATTGAGTGGTGTATATACATTGAAAAGATTGAAACTGTTTATATCTACATGGCAAGCTTCACCAACTGCAGTTCTTAACATGTGGAAATATATGAGGAGGGAAGATGGACCTTATTGTATAAATATTCATGCAAATAGACTACTGCATAACAACCACAATAAAAGGTAGGGAGACTGGGGCTCAGATTAGCGAACAGCTCAGATTAATTGATGTCTATAGTCCAAATGTGGACAAGATTAAGTACTGTAGAAATTTGAGGACCATGAACACTGTAAAGCATACCAGAAAGAATATACTTAAAATACAATGGGAAATAATTCTGCAGGCTTGCTTACAAAATGTAAAATATGAAACTGCTTTTTTTTTTATTATGGTAATCATGTTTCTGAGACTCCAGCTTACAAATTCAACAATATACAATATCTATTAAAGAAATCAAGGCAGCATGCATTTTCCATATATCTACATGATTCCATACATTTGTTTCAAAATTTGAATGGTAAAAGTAATTTATTAATTCCAACCTTGCAAAAAGATTTACACTGGGAGAGACTTATAATTATTAACTGGAAAATCAGAGAGTAAATTATCACTACAAAAATGCTTTTGTGTGTGAAATAAGCAAAGATGCATGCTGTGCTAATTCTCAAGAAAAAAGACCCTCCAGTGTATTTCTTTCTAAAATTCTCATACAAATGAGAAATATGTATCCACTGAAGTACCCTTTTTGGTGTTTTATGATACAGAAGAAGAAAGAATGAGAATTAATCAGGTTTTGATTGTTTTATTTTTTTTTCCCTCCTCCTTTTTCTCCCAACAGTGCTGACGATTGCCTAGTTTATAAGCTACAGACAATGTAGAAATAGAGGTCATGTTAGATATTCCGAAGGTTCATACATGACATAAAAAATAGAAGTCATAGAATCATGGAATCATTTAGGTTAGAAAAGACCTTTAAGATTATCAAGTCTAACTGTTAAATACTACTTCTGTATGTCTTCAAATGCCAAATGTTGTCTGCATTTAAAGGTAGTATGGGATTGCATTTGACTATTGTCATCTTTGGGTAGCATGCAAATGCTAGGGAGAAAGCTATAAAAGATAACCTAGCTACAACAAATTATTCTGATTTCAAGTTTGATTTTAGAAAATTTACATGTTTTTGTTAGAAATTACCTCTCTCCTCTCTCACCAGTCCCAGCCTCACCTAATTCATTACCTTTTTCTGGAACACGTATTTATTTGTTGGTTTTATGCAGTTTTTATACACTACTAAATAGATCTTCCTGTGCTGGACCTGCACCTGAGAGCAGTGGTCTGAGGGAACATACTAATTTCTAGTTAGATTATGTAATTAAGGACATAAACAGTTGTTTGGTTCCCTTTCCCTTTCCCTTTCCCTTTCCCTTTCCCTTTCCCTTTCCCTTTCCCTTTCCCTTTCCCTCTTTCCTTCCTCTCTTTTTTTTTTCTTCCTTCCTTCCTCTCTTCCTTTCCTCTCTTCCGCACATTTTACCTTAAAAAATAGATGAAGAAAGTCTACCTCTTGAACCAGGGTTTCTTTTCTTTCTCTTTAAATTAGTGGCCATGAAGCAAGATGCTTGAGAGCAGCATACAGCCCAGGGCTCTTTCAGGAGTAGTAGTAAGAGTTGTGTGGATAATGAGAGAAGGACTTTATCCCATTCTGTGGTGTGGGAACGTGGACAAGTCCATATTTTACTCCCTGAAGTAGAATTGAACAGTTTAAACCAGATCGAAATAGGATTGGTACTGCTCAGGCAGCTTAGAGAGAATTTGAATTTCTTCACCAATCTGGGGTGAGCTGGGAAATTACAGTTAACCAGATGAGGTGGTGCTGAGTGTTGTTCGCCCCTCAGTGTAATGCTCATGGTAATATTTCATGTTCATTACCTTATTTTCTCTGGTGATTATTAAGATGTTTACAGATCCTCTCTAGCATACTCTGTAACAGGATGCTGGGATTTAAAAACATAAAGCAATTATCTCAACTGTCATATTACCCAGTACTATGAAAATTACTACGATCAGTAAAATCTGTCTAACAGTGTAAGTCTTTGGTATCTGTTTAATATGACAGCACAACACAGTAAAGAAAAATCTTTGTTCAACAAGTCATTAAACCCATTATTTTTTTAAATAACTTATATATGTCCTGAATATTTTAAACTGTTTCATAGTCTTAAAATCAACTTCAATGTTATTCATTCAGATGTTTTCAAATCCAGATAATTAGAGGTTTTGCAGTAGTTAAATACTGCTAGGTCAAACTTTGGGTGGGTGGGGGAGAGGGGGGCACAAATAGTCCTGGAAATAAACACATGTCAGATATGTTCTTTTGTTGACACCCAAACCTCTGAACTTGCACTGTTTGAAAAGCAAGACTTAACTTTCTCTGAACTGAATGGTTTTAAAGAGTAGCCAAGAATCCTGCATATGGTGTGGCATCACCTAGCAACAGTATTGTTCTCTAATTTTAGTCTGTTGAAGTTGCAGCTACAACCTCATTCTGCTGTGCAGGCAGAACAACTTGTCATCTGAAGCTGTAGTCATTTAGGGGCAGCAAAATGTTTAATTCTATATCTTTACATTGGAATGATGGGTATTTCTTAGTGACTGTGGCACTGTAACGTTAATGCTGATCCATTTTAGTTACCCTAATTCTTGTTTGTGTTTCTTCTTGGTGTGAAAATCATCTCCAGCAGAGGCTGCCTTTCTATTGGGTGCATGGATAAGTCATTATTTTTTTGGATGTTGTTAAGGCCTCTTCCTTTCATTGTCTGTACTCTGCATCGTCTCAGAAGAGTTACCAGAATTGCTTTCATCATTACCATGGCAATAAACTTCCCTACACAGCCCCGAGGGCCGAATCCAAATGGTTGGAAATACCGTGAAGGAACCTGCACAAAATAACATGAGGAATACATTTTAATACAATTTTTTATTTGTGAAAGTAGCCAAAATTATGATGGAATTTGATAGTAAATGTATTCTGAAAAACTTGTGTAAAAGAATCTCTTGGGAGCAATTGCTTTTTTCCTTTACACTGAACAGCCCTCCCACTCAGGTCAAGCTGAAATACACAAACCTACAGAAGGTATGCCATTTTTAACTACTAAGATAGCAGAGAATGTGAAGTAAGGCTAATGTTCTGCATTTGAGATTCCCTTCATAGAACTAACTTGATTATGCCCTCCACTCTTGCTTGGCTATTTATTCCAGAAATCTAATTAATTTACAAGTGCTAACCAAACCTTAGTATTGCATATTTTGTACTCTCTGTCACACAGTAGTGGGTAGAAGTATCTTCTACTTCTGCCTGCACTGCTTAACAGTCAAAAACGAGGAGTCAAACATGGCATAGAATTGGTCTATTTTCTTTCAATACAGTTTTTAACCTCTCCAGATGATTACTGCAGTTTTGCAGAACAGTTTGTTTAATCAGTAATTAGAAGAGTAGAGGCCTTCATGAAAGTAAATAAACTGAAGTGTGATTTATGATAGTAGGGGATTACAAGTAGGAAAAAAAGTTCATGTGTTGCTTTTTATATGGCACTCAGTGTTGTAGATTAAAGAAAATTCTAGTTCTTTGGGGAGTTAGAATGTGACAAATTAAAATGCTGTGCTGAACTGGCACTGAATTACTTAAAATCTACAGTACTGATTTTTTTAAAATTTAGGATTTCCATTTTCATCTATAAAAGAAGTTCATTTTTATTTAGGAATTAAAAATGAAGAGCGAATAAAATGAGTGCTAGATTCTCAGTCTCTTGGGACTTACTATATTGCTTCACCTCTCCAGGGACTCCTTGCATGGCCTTAGCTATGTTGTAATGCTTGCATCAATCTAGCTTCATAAAGCCTCTTTGTTTTTGTTCAATGTGAGGATATATAATGGGAAATATGTGTGTGTCTGACAAATATAATCAGAAGTTTTAAATAACAACTAAGATGTATGGGAAAACTTAAGTTTTGAATTTTATTTTATTTTTTTTTTAATTAAAAGGGACTTTGATAGGAAAATATCTGCCCACCTTTAATAACAGCAGTACGCAGGATGTATAGCTAATTTAGGACTTAGATAAAGGGAAAACAGTCTTATGGTCACAAAGTTCTTGATCAAAATAAGAGGAAGATACATTGTCAAGAAATGATACTGAATTTCATGTAAGAAATAAGATAGACAACTTACATTTTTCTCAAAATTTTCAAGAGAAAACTCATTTGGCTTTGGGAAGAATTCGAGCTTATGCATGCGTCCAATATTGAGAATAATGTTTGTCCCCTTTTTTACAGGATAGCCATCTATCACATCATCTTGTAGTGCTTTTCGCATGATCAAGTCCACAACTGGCTGGTATCTCATGCTCTCATAAATAAAATTTTCCACAATTTTTAAGTTTGGCATGTCATCACTCTGTATGTCTCTGTCACCTTGTGGAGTAGAACAGATGGTGAAGAAGTTGGTTATACATTTAATAGCTTTGTTGTACAAATACCAAAACATTTTTGGAAATGGTAGGAAGGATCCAACAGTTTTTGAGGTGTTTTGTAGGCTTACATATTCAGGAAATCTGGTATATTATTTTAGCATAAACCTTAGATTCTTAATTTATGATCTTCTCACCTTCTTAATACATTATGAGTCTTTGTTCTGCTTTCTTGTCAATGACAAAACCGTGAAGTTCTTCCCTGACTTTTGTATGATTGAGAGCAACAAGACACAACAAAGAAATCTTCTCAGAGCTGACATTAAATGGCATCTGGAAATAGTCTGACGCTAGGAGATAACTTTGTAGGGACCTTTAAGTGTTCACCATATGATTGGGTTTGTCTGTGTGTACAGTGAGGTCCTGTGTGGACTGACTATTTCAGTTACCACGAGTAACTTCCTCCCAGTTTGATTCCATCAGTAGCAGTATCAACTCCATGATGTACTGTCAGTGGGAGCCTTAATTAACTTTGAAGCCACAAGCAGTTCAAGAACTGCAGGCTGACTACTGCAGTGGTAGGTTCTCGAGGTAAAAGGTAGCTTGCTACCCCAGTTGGTCATTTGATTAAGGAAAAGGCAACAATATTCTATTGTCTTAGAAATCAAGGGTATCAGAAAGAAATAGGGAAGATGAATAAGTGAGTATTTAACTCTTACTAGAACAATAAAATAAGGCTTATTAAAAGTACTTTAGAAAGAGTTTACTTGTACACTTCCCATTGTTTAACTGACCAGAAGTAAATCTTGAATGAGTGGTTGGAATTAGTTTCTACGTTAGTTCATTGTCAGGCTTTGAATGAGGTCAGGAGAAAGGGAGGAATAAAAATCTGGAATATCTTGACTGTTTTGAATAGTTAGTAATTAGCACTTAAAGAGGAGACCAGTTTGATATCAAAATGGATGACTGCACAATATAGTTTTAATTTTCTTTAATTTTTCTATTCTGCAGTCGTAGTGAAACTTAGAGAAGTTCTATATATACACATAGAACTATTGGTGATTAGAAGTATTTGAAATTAGTGTCCTTTTTTTCTGTTTCAAGGAAAATGGAAGATTATTGGAATGGAACTTGAGGTGAGTGATGATTTGCACTGCTGTTGCTGCGGGGTGAATGTAGTATATTCTTTCTAATAGAGTGTCAATTCTAATGAGTCCTATTTGACTTTATTGTACAAATTCCTCTTTCACTGGATCTTGAGTAAAATCTTTTACATATAATGGTAGTTTGTATGTTTTACAGCAAATGCTTCTGTTTGGAGCAAACACTTAATATTTTCAGCCTTTGAATAACTAGATCACTGCTGAAGCTAAATTATATTTCCACATTTGCAGCTCCTGCTTACCCATAACAGTTTCAATTTCTCTCATCATTTCCTCTTCCACTGTGGGGTGCTCTGCAATCAGTATTAGCATAAAGAAGAGAGTCACAGACAGAGTATCAGGAGCAGCAATCATCATCTCCAGCACACACTGGTTCACGTTCTCAGCAGTGAGATCCCCTCTGTTCTGAAAAAAAAATTACAAATTTTGGAAAAAACTTTTATTGCTGACCTCTGCTGCCAATGAAACACCTATAACAGTAGAATGGGAAGGACCTTGACTGTCTGCTTAGAAAAAAAATAAAAATCTTGACAGTCTTTCTTGCTCATATACTGAATAGCATCTATTTTTTATCTTTTGGAGAAAGACTAGAAAACTCATGTTTTGATGGGTTTGTATTATCTTAAAGAAAAGGAGGGGTTTCTTAGTTCAGATTCTTATTGATTTAATACCTTTCCTCAGAGAGTTTGTGAGCTGTTGGAGATTACACAAGATAGGATTCTCATAGCATTTGAAGCCTTTGCAAACAAAAGGCAACGCATCAGGATAAAATACAGAAGTTAGGGAAAGACTGGAGGACATTCAGGGATAGATGCAATAGTCTTAAAGATGTTGTTTAAGCCATGAAAAATATCAAACAAGCATCTGTTTCCAAAATTGCAGCTATTCAATGTTTTGAGTCACTGGTAGGGACTCCATAGAACCAAATAATTTGTATCCCTTTATAATGACATGACTTTGAGATACATGAAATTTAAGTTGCAAATCCTGTTTTGTTAGTGACGGGAGAAAGCCAGAAAAAGTCATATTCTGAGTACATGGCCAATACCTGTGCAAAGATCAACTGGGATGCAAAATCCATATGTTCATCCAGCTTCTCAACTGTGGAAAGCTTTTGTCGTTTCTGTTCTATTAAGATTTCCATTGCTCCTTTCAGATCCTTCCTGAAAACAGATTAAATCCAAAATATTAATAAATATCTGCAGACTTCAGTATACACTAGGATATGATTAGAAACAGAGATGATACTAATAAAAACATCTAAGAATGGCAGAAGTATTCCTAAGAGTGGTTATATGGTTCTCTATAGTAATACTAAGGCAAGGGGTATTTGCTTATTATTTCCTACAAAATAATTGCGTGTTTGTTTGGGCTAAAATCTCATTCTTTTCTTACAGGATAGACTGAAAAGGCTGAAAATATATCTGTATATTCTATTAATGAATAGAGTTTTAAAAGATATATTAACTTTAAAAAAAAAAATTCATGTTTCATTCTGATTTTATAAGTAAATAAAATAGAGAACATGGGAGATAACTGTTAGAAAAATGTAGCTATATGTTAGAAAAAATGTACTATCTGGAAGGCAGGGTTGATCTGAATGTTTCATATTTATATAGTCAGTATTACTCTGTCAACAGTTTGTATTTCAGTGGCGGAAAAAGGCAAGGTCCAGCAGTTCTTATAATTTTATCTGGGATTTTCAATTACCTATAGATCAAAGATAATTCTTTTCAAGAAGTACTTTGAAAAGTTTTGGAATAAAATCTTCAGACTTTTATTTTGTGTTTGTTATTGCTGGGATAGAAATTTGACTGGTTTTGAACAATAAATGCATTTAAAACTTCAATCCTGGTAAAGTTCTCATTATATATAACATGTTTTGTGTATTAGAAATAGCAAATGTTCCTTTTTGCTAACTTTATCAGAAGAATATCAGAAGTCATTGTATCCTGTGGTGATTCTTTGTATTGCCTTATGTCCAGCAATCTTTATAATTTTTATTTTTCAGTAGAAATTTACAAATAAGTCCATTTCAATGGGATTGCTTTTGAAACATCAACATTTGCCTGCAGCAGCTTTCTAGTAATAAGCGGGCCATCACAGTTGGCCAAGCAAATGTGAGAGAATGTAAATCTTGTGTCTAGTTCATAAGATTTGTAAATTACTTCAGATTAACCTTCACCTTTTCCTTAAAGCCTTTATCTTATATAGCACTATCAAAGCAATTTATTCCACATGCTTCATAAGTTGTAGTTTCTCTCACTAGTTGCAATCCAAAAAAAAAAAAAAAAACCACAAAAACTCATCGACATTTCTTTTTATAGCCAGTCCTCTTTTGGCTGAAGACAAAAAATGAGATCATAAAAATAGAAGCAGCATTTTGTATTTTTGCAGCGATGAAGATGGCAAAATGTGTTTTTTCCTTATTTAGGAAAAAAAAGCCCAACAACTTGAAATGGATTATTATGCTGGGCAGCAAGTTTTAGCTCAAAAATAAGTTGTTGACTCAAAAATGCATATTGATGGAATAAAAAAGTATAATTGCGTTCTTTCTGAAAGAGGCAAATTTTGTTCTGTTATTGTCTTGAATTTGGACTTCAGCCAGCTATCTTCTCAAGTTTCATAATTTGTTTTCTAAAAGGCAGAGGAAAGCATCAAGGAAGATGTCCTTCTTAGAAAGAAATAATCTTATGCAAATGATTTGTAAAACTGTTGATACTTACACTGCCTCTTCATATTTTTTGCACAGCCAAGAAATCTTAAAAAAGATGTCGGGCTTTAATAAAAGTGCTTGCCAAGCATCAAAGTAGTTTTGAATCTTAAGTACAATGGCATGTTCTGAAAATAAACATTAACAAAAAGCAGTATCAAATATAAAACATTACTTAAATAACACAAATGCTTTAGAAAAAATAATGAGACCCTGTTCCCTAGTCTAAATTCACAGAAATTTGGTAAATAATTGTTTTTAACAGTGGTAGACAGCATTAGGAAAACACTTGTAGAATGCTTTAGAAAAGGAATAGATCCTTCTAAAAACTCTTGGTAAGAAAGGAGGTAGTTGTGTGTCAACTAGAGCCAGTGTCCCACAGGAGTGCAGAAGCAGAACTCTTGCAGCATATTGAAATGTAGACACCACGATAATGTTATTTCTGTCATATGGTTTTGGGGATGAAGAAATCACAGAAGACATAAATTGTCAGGTGAAATTTTCAAGACAATAATTTAGTTTGGTAGAAAGATTTCCAATATTTACACACATAATATTGGGATTGTAACCTCAGTGCATAACAATCTCTTTAAATGATACTATTTATTAAGAGGACTGTGACAAGCTAGTCTACATTTTTTTTTGTCATAAATTTTTTTATGACTAAAATCAGTCATAAATAAATTTCAATTCATTATATGGTGATATAAGAGTCTATTCTTTCTCTGTTTTCTGAAACAAAACTGCTGAGTGATGTCAAAGAGTTTTCCTTGAACGTGCGCTTTAGATCCATCATAAGGTATAAATATAAAGCTCTTGGTACCATCTAAAGGGATGCCGAGAAAAAGCTTGTTAGATGTGTCAAGCATAATCCGTCTCATAAGATTCAACACATTGATGTTTCCTACATCAGTGGTTACTTCCTCGAGTTTATCCAGGTGATCAATTGTTGATTCAACACAAATTGCTATCATCCGCACAAGACCAGGACCAGACAGAGCTGAAATATATGTGCAAAATGATCAAAACATTGGTTAACTGTTGTACCTTATTTATAACTTATCAGTTGGCAATAATGGTGTCACTAAAATGTAAATCATCATATCAGTGACTGGTATAAAACAGTTCTGAAGCTTACTGACTTATGTAAGCATTTTGAGTTAAAATGGCAATGAACTCAAAGCCCAAACTTCCCTTGCATGCATCCACTTTGTATCTCAGACACATTTTATGCCACGTTCATACCATGTAAAGTGAAGATACTTGGCATCATTTGTTCTACCTTTTTGTGTGGGAGGTTATCCATAACCTCACCTGCATTAGAGGCACTGTGGGTGTCCTGTCTCATTTACTTGCAGTGACGCTGTGCAGGGAAGGCATCCTGGGGATTCATGGGGATGTTGGTGGGAATTTCTGGAAACAACTCGTGTGGTCTTAAACATCATAGTAGCTTTGCAGTAAGCTACTGGCAACCTGTAATGTTGCTGCAGAGATACTAAGGCTTAGTCTGGCAGTAGCCTGTCTACCTAAGAACAGTGGAGATAGTGTCATGATGGATTTATTGCATTTTAACAATTCAAAAGCAACCAAAAAGCAGTGGTCAGTTCTGTTGCTATGTAACTCACTGGGATTTTTGTAGGCTCCAGCTGGAACAGATTCAGATAATACTTGAATTGCATTGAAACTGTAGCCCTAAGTAGTCTATTTAAATTACTTTTCCATGCAACAATTGCTGTAATTGCCTCAAGGACATTATTTTATCAAATATCTGCTAAGTTTGTAACTGAGAAGAAAGGAGATCTGTTTTGTAAATAGAGAGAACTGGTAGTTCTAGGATTAAGTATAAATTTTTTATTTTTTTTTTTCCTACCATCTTCAACCATTACAAAGTTGCTGATATTTTTCAGCAGGAAAATCATGCGGGAAAGACCCAAGTGTCATATAGAAGCATGGATATCTCAACAAAATAATATAAAAAAAATAAATAAACAGATAATGAATTTCTCTTAGGTTTTACTTTATTTTCATTTACATGTTCTGGAATCATTATCATAAACTATTGCAGTCTTGGTGAAAATCTTTTCTGAATTATGAAGCTTGCAGAACAAGTATGACAGTTTTGTGGTCACTGGAAGTAGCTAATTCTAGTGATTTGCTCATACTGAAAATTTGCAATTTGTGGAAAGAAGGTAAATGAAAAAATTACAAACTCATAGTAACACTGGAGTTTATGTAATTTCCTATTTGACTTCAACCTAGTTGTATTGATTGCTTCAATCTTTTTCTCAGTGACTACATTGATTCTTAGTATATTAAGGGATTAATAAATAGTTATGCTGTGCAGATCTTCTAAATTAATTTTGAAACTAAAGCACTTTTCTCAATTGGAGCAAGACAGAAAAGTCTTTGAACTCAGTGGAGGCTGGGATAGGAACAGCCAACTAAAGCTATGAAATTGCCAGTAGAGCTAATGTAAATGCTGGACTTATAAAGACGTTTGAAAATATGGCTTGTGGGCATCATGTAATTTTTTTTTTTTTTAATTGCATGAGATCAGAAATCTGCAAAACTACTTCAGGACCATTTCAAATAGTATACCAAGCAGGCTAAGCATGAAAGAACATGTGCAGTGAAATAATTATTTGGAATATACAAAAAGAACTAATTTCTGTAATTTAATTAAGAAAAGGACTAATAGCATTTCAGAAAAGATAGATTGTGTGCTACAGTGATGTAGTATATTAATGCATGCTCTTTTACCTTTAGTGAAAAAGGGTCGAATTTCTTTCCAGTGTGCTGGGTTGTTATTAAATATGATCCCATTTTCATACATGCCAATGCACTGTAATCCAAGCTTGCTCCCAAATCGAGAAACATAATGCCAATGTTTCATTACATGGAACACACTTGAGGATCTGGGAAAGAAAATGGGGAGAAAAAAGCCCAAATCAAAAAAATACTTTTTCATAGATTGTACATAGAATTTTTATTCTGACATTTTATAGTTGCTCTGAAGTGCTGACTTGAATTCTCAATTTGGCAGAAGTACAATACTTGACATTAAATATTGTTCCTTTTACATAATTAAAAATCATAATGATAAATGCCTTCAGAATGTATAGTAGAGCAGCAACGTATTTCTGTTCAGGTTTTAAATTATTTTTCTGTTAAAATGCAAATGCTTACTAAAAGATTGTAATCTGAATAGTGTGTATATATAGAAGTGTGTGTATATATATGATACACTCAGGAAATGACCAAAGTCAGATATTTCGGAAGATAAGGTGTAAAGTATTTGACAGTTGATAACTTAATGTATATTAAATAACAGTAGCTATTTTGTCATTCCCAAACACATACAGAAGGCATAATGATACATGCATCATTTAAATATGCAGTATCATATGATGTTATATGTGGGACAAATATTCCTAAAGAAACATGTTAGGCAAATTCATTATACGTATAATACTTTTTACAGTTGACAAAGTTTATTTACACATGCTGACAAACCATGTGTGACCAGCACTATCACTTTAAGACACAATTTCTTTTAGAGGGAGATAGTATTTTAGAAAAGTTGACGTCATGAAAAACTGATCAAATGAAATCTAACAAAAAGAAAATCAGAACAGAGGTTAAAATGAAACAATATGCTACTTCCTCTACCATGTATCACACTCTATGGACCATATCCCAGATTTCTTACATGGGTTTAGTTTATTTTTTCAATCAAGCAAAGTAAATGGAACATTTGCTATTGATTTCAGTAGTGCTGGGTTTTCACCAGTTTTTCACAGTGGAGGAAAAGTTAACAGTGAGATGCTATATGGTACAAATAGACGAACATGAGTTAGGGATTGGAGTAAAAAGAGGGAGGAGGGTGTCTGCAGGTCCAACCTTTCAAGGAAATCAGCATATTCTCTTTCCCACATATTCCTGCATGTCCCCACATATGCTCTCTTTTCTAATTTCCTTAAAGGTTGTCAAAGTTGTCCATGTCAAAGAACCTCATTATGTTTTCATGAACATGAAAAGATGGTGTTGAATTATGACAGCTGTCCCCAGGAAATAAAAGGTACAGGAGGGTTATTTTGCTTCCTTCCATTCCATGCATCTACACAGGAGACATAATGTTTTAAGGAAGGATTTTGACAAATGACCTTGTGTAAGCAAATTTTCTGTGTGAAACTATTGAATGAAGTCTTCCAGAAGACATCATCTTCTGTAACCAAGACTGCAAGTCCTCTCTGTGCATTAACAACTCAGTGGGATTAGAATGGATGGTAAAAATTCAGATGATATTGGTGGAAAGAGTAGACTTTACAAAATTCAGGTTATGGTTAGTTTTACAGTGAAAACTTTATTCTATATTATTGGTTTTTTTTTTTTTTTTTTTTAAAGGTAAATACTAGTTCTCTATGTACAGCTGAGACTATTAAGCCAAAAATGTCTGAAGTGATGTATTTGACTGTAAAGTCTGGTGCGCTGTGGCATTGTTTATCAGCCCTCCTGAGTTGTTTCTGATAAATTAGTAGCACAGAAGGTGGAAAACAACAATAAGAGTTCATAGCATTTTACGTTACCAAAACATTATAGTGCATTAGTTGATATTTGCAACATCTGTGTAGGATAAGAATGTAAATAGTTTTCCTCTCATGATTACCTCTTTTTACAGAAGTAAAAATAGAGATGAAGTGACTTGCTTCACATGGCAAATCTTGTAATAGTCCTATATACTATGGCTTTAAAAAGCTTTTGCATAATGAAAGCTAAGTAAGCTAAGTATTTTTTTATTATTTTTCCACATGTCAAAACTCATAAGCATCCAGAGGATCCAATATGAGAATGCAGCCACCATCCACTGGAGCTAATAAAATGATATACTGTGGTTTAGAATCATGTTTAATAGTATGTGTAATCAAAGTCTATGGGTAATCCCTTTGCTTTAGAGTTGAATTACTCATAATCCTATAATGTTGCATTTGATTAATTAACTTGCTGAATTGGAGCCATGATGTTCAAGCATTACTCCTGTTTTAAGGAGGAACTGAAGAACACTGGAAACTAAAGTTTGGCTTAATCCTGCATTGCAGTCAGTCTAGGTTCCTGTACAGTATGTAATCTTGATATTAAATGGAATAGTAAAAGAGAAAGTAAACATTTTTTAAGATTGAGCCACAGTGCTTAATCTTCCTTTCCATGAAGAAAGTGAGAGTACACATAAACTTAATAGCGGAGTTTTTAAGAAACAAAAGATTAGAAAAAGACCTGTGAACAGCAGAAAATAAAATGTTTGTTAGGATAATTGTTGAAAGTAATAACTTCAATTCTACTTCAGAAAAAAAGTAGCAAAGCGGCAATAAAAATATGAAAAAGCTCTTCATACTATTAAGGATAGAAAATGAGGATTTACTTGCTAATTATAAATGTTTCTTCACCGCTGATCCAAACTCTCACAAATTCTCCATATGTCTTATTGTAGTAGTTGCAGGCATTACCTACTCCCATCCAGAGAAATCTCCCATGTGAAATGAGGGGACCGATGCCCATACAGTATCCTGGCCCTAAGAAATAGGGTAAGAAAAGTTTTATCTCATCAGTGCTTATTGGCAAGAATATACCTCTGAGCATCACCCTTTTGAAAGGAGCTTTTTAACATGAAGGTCAAGTTCTGCATTGTGCAGTTCCCATATACAATCCAGTTCTGAAGTTCTGTTTTAGAGAAACTTGCATCTACATATTTGAAAACTCGGTATATATGGAAGCCTGTAGTCCTTTCAATGTACATACAGCTAATGACATTAATTAAAAGTTTCCTTCTTCAGGGAAAGCTAAATTTGCCTCTTTTATCTGTAAAGCATATATCTAACTTTATAAAAAGAAACAAAGTATTTTAAAATTTTTGCACAGTATACAGAAGTTTAGTAAGTTTTTTATGGCTCCACCATTTACTAATAAGAATGACAAGATCCCAGATAGTTTAAACACCTATAATCTTAAAGTATTTTAATTTAGTTCTTTTTATTTTTGATCCAATTAAGTATTCAAATAGAAAGCGTAATGTTCTGTTAATACTTTCCCCTGTTCTCTAACTTTCAAAGAGTTTTAGCATACTGAAGAATGTTTGGCATGGATTTTTTTTTTCCTCAGAATTTTATTCAGGTACTGCTGCGGTGGTTTTGGATTATTTCTGTTAACCCTCTTTGTGAGATGTGTACATTGTTCTCCTTCATGCATTACGTCATTGCATGACATTTAACAAAAACAGGTTGAATTGAGTAATGTCTACCATAAGCCCCCAAAAAATTACAGAAGGGACCTTCTGAAAGGGAAACCATTTGATGCTTTTCTCTTCTGGAGGTGGGTCTTCAGTGCCAAACATGAAAAGAAAAACCGATAATCTAAATTCTGAACAATTTCTTAGATAATAGTTTATTTCTAGTAAAGACAAATTAGCAAATATGCACATCTAGAGTTTGTAAAATGACATTGTATCTTGTGCATCATAAATTAGAAAACTAAATGTCATATATTTATGTAGACAAGCCAGGATTATTATGGAAGTTGTAAGAGCAAGCCTGATTTCTTTTATTGCTTATTTAAAAAAATCTGTATTACTTAAACTTAGAGTAAAATTTGTTGGCATACAATCATTATTCAGTATTGTTTTCTCACTTAAATTTGAGAAATTAAAAATACCAAACAACCCAACCCTCACAGCTTTTAGGTGATACTATAGCTAAAGTTAACTTACCTGGTATTGATGAAGTTTCTTCGTGATTCCAAATCAGAAACAGAAAGCACATGAGAATGAGTATGGGCACTGTAGCCACTGGAATTGTATCCGCTACTAGGCTGGTGATATTGTAGTGCATTGAGTTCAGAGTTTCCATCCAATCTCTTGGAAAACAAAAGCTTCTGCTTTGCTTTCGAAAGAAAGAGGAGACAGAGTTTTTCAAAGCTCAAAGATATATTCCACTTTAGTTGGTACTTCTCAACCCCGTTGTAGGCCTTGTAAATGAGCAAATTAGCTCTTGAGGTAGCTTTATTTTATGAGAGTGACCACCTTGACTACTTGCCAGCATAAAATACATCACAAGTCAAAACAGACATGTAGCAGACACTCTTTCTGCTCGGAAATATCAAAGCTTTTCTGACCTTGATGTTAAAGCATAGTTTTGGATACTTTCGCTGACAGACATCTTATCTCTGATATTGACTTGGCTGGCCAATACAGAGGTTTACTCCTTGCAAATTTCTAACCAAAACACAAGAAATTAAACTTTCAGCACATGTAGAAGTTTTGAATGAGTTCACTTGCAACTTTTAATCTCTGTTACTTAGCCTTTTTCCTTCCTGCATGACTGTAGTGCTGGAGTCCTTGAATTTCCAGAATAACTGTGGTCATTTTTCATGATACTGATAGAGTGTACCACAGGTTTTTGTTTGAAACAATTTATTATGCTGGGTTATTTATTGTCAACCTTTGCGTATACTATAGAATATGGCATTTCTTTATGGTTCTTCTTCTAAATACTTTGAAAAATATAGTGTATGACCTAAAAGTAGGGTCATGGATTGTCTTTCCTCAGGCAGAAACCAGTATTTGGCACAGGAAAGAAAAAAAAGGAAATGGACAGGTCTATTATGCATTGGGGAGTAAAAGAATTCCTTCAGAGTTGTCTGGCATGTTTTTGCTTTAAATCATAAAATATGGAGAGATTGTCTCTGAGAAGGAAGGTGGTGTTTTTTGAATGAGGACTCACATAGCTGCAAAATGATACATACTGCTTACATCTGCACAGTAATTTATTAATAAAATACCTTCTTAATTCTGCTCTGACAATAATTAAGAATAGATTTGCTTTTTTCCTTCCTGTGACAATATTTGAATATTAAATATTTACTTAATAGGAAGCTTTTTGTTAGTTTACTTTCAGAACGTACTTTTTTATCTTGTGCTTTGGTCTCACATTGCAGAGGAAAGAGCATCTTGCATTGTAGTAACTGTTATTGCTATAATTACATTAAATTAAGCCAAGAATATGATAGATACTTTTTCAACAGTAAAAATACTGGTATTTAAGTTTCAAGTAGAAAATGTATAGTGTACAAGCAAAACCCTGGGGAAGTGAGCAAGTAATGGCTCAAAAACTTGGAGGTGTGTGCAATGATCCCTTATTCTGGATGGCTGCTATGCAAGGCTTCTGGTACAGTGATCTGTGATCCAAAATGACTATGGTATAATATGCTGCGTGGCCTTGAATAACATGTTATTCCAATAGCTAGCAGTACACCCTTGTGATATGTACGTGGACACTCTCCTATCCTGTACACATTCAACTGCTCTTGCATGTTGTGAAAAATGTTTTTCTAATCACAAGTGCTCTTTATCATGTCACGGTATCTATTAGTTTCATCAATGTACTGTTGCACACTAATGATCTTTATTCAGTACAAGTAAAAATGCTAGCTTTACATTTCATTGAGTACTGTTACCACAAGAAAAGCATGCTGGTATGTGTATGCAAACACTTTTGTTAGTTTCAATCCCTTTGACTATATGAGTTTGTGGTATTAGAGAAGGAAGTAACTACACTTAGGGCATAGTTTCACTTTTTTGTTGCTTTCTATCTGGATTAACTTCATCTTTGTACTCCATTGCCACAAATGGGCTCTGATGTCCATTGTTTTTTATTTTGTTTTGGTGTTGGGTTTTTTTTTTTCATCTCCAAGACATTCTGGTGTGTCTGTACAGTAGTTTTTCTGCCTCATATCTCCATGAAGATAAGTACGTAGGTGGTTATGACTTTGGGTGATATGAAATAAACACACCTACAGGTACAAATATGTATTTATGAATATTATATTTGTAGGTTAAGCCCTGCTAGAGTTCAAGCATGAGTCTCCCCCTCTTAGTCTAAAAATTGACCCTGAGTTTTGATCCTGTTTGATTGTTAGTTCTTCACAGGTAAACCATATCTTCATTTTGACAGAGAAATAAAGGCAGGTTTCTATCTTTTCAAAGCATAGAGATTTTAATGGATTGGATTTTAGTTCTAGATTACCCCTACTTCATAAGTGTATATTTTTTTAGTAAAAGAATAAAGTCTTTTTTGCTGTGATATGATAACCAGTACATCAGTATGCACCTTACTGTTGGAGTTTAATTTTTTTATATTCCAGATCATGCTTTCATATAGAAAAAGTATTGAAGGCATTGTATTAAATTTTAATTGTTTTCAACTGATCTGAAGCATTCTTATTTTTAGTGAAAGTGGCTCCTCAAGCTTTTAAAACAAACTTTTGACATTTCTTGTATTGAATCACAGAATCACAGAATTGCTCAGGTTGGAAAAAACCTTCAAGATCATGAAGTCCAACCTCATTTTAGTGAGTGTGATCCAAGTAGACTTTCAGGGTTTTCTTTTCTAATACTTTTTTTTTTATTGCAAAAGTCAACTGGACCATGAATATGTCACTTTAAAAATACTTAAATTGAACTGCTCATCCTGCTTGTACCCATTGTATTTTTAAAGGATTGTCCATGAGGTACATTGGTCAAGTAAATTTTGATATTAAGTGGTCGCTGAATTGACTCAGGAAGTTCAGAAATTGAAAAAAAGCTGGAGTGCTATTTGTGTATGAAAGAAGCTTTCACTGTTCTTTCTCATTTTTTCTTGAAATCTTCTATAAGTGATTTTCCTTTCCTTGCAGCTGTTTGAGATATGGGTCTGATAAGAGGGATTTGTCAGTTCTGATTTTTACTTATATGGAAGAGGTGAGAAAGGAAAAAAAGGCTTGTAAAGTCAAACAGTGTGAGGAAAGAGACTTATAATAAGGGAGTACTTTTGTGGCAAAATTGATTGATGTTCTTAGGCTGCCTGACCTGACAATAATTGTGGATCTTAACAGTATGAGAAAACCATTCTACCAGCAGAGGGCCCTTTATATTACTTTATATTATATTATCTTTAGGTCTTGACTAGAAAATGCTGTAAGAAAATTCTAGTTTCTGTTAGATATTTTCTTGCAAAAGATGATATGATGAATGATGACCAGGTCTGCACCAAAGAAAAAAGTCCATATATATAAAGGACAACTGTGTTGACCCCTTTTATTCTGGTTCGAGCTTTGTACTTAATAACTGTGTCAGTAAAAGTGCAAATTATGTATCATGTTACTGAACTGGTGCTGAAAATTTCTGATTATTTTGAGAAGAAGCTCATAAAACTGCTTGAAAACTCTTGAAGAACCATTCTTGAGTGCTGGAATTCTTTCCTCTGTAGTGGCTCACCTGTCAGGAGAGAGATGGGGAAAAAAATCTGCCACTTGTTATAAATCCTTAAATGTTTGTGTCCAATATTAGCAGCATCTGAAGAAACGGACTTAGGTTTAATTAAACAGCTTAGAAAAATAAAATTTTAAATAGACTGATTTCATATAAAAATCTATTGGATTATACAAACCCAGTAAGTCTTTATTTTTCCAGATAAATATAGCCTTTCTCTCTTTCTAGAAGCTGATTCTACATATTTCCTATTTTCATTGAATTAAAATTGATGGTTTCATGCAGACTGTAAAGGTTCAGACTTCTACATGTATGTATTTAGATAGCTTTTGTTGTGCATTTCACAACCAGAAGGCTAATGGCTACTGTGGATGCTGTCTGAACCTGCAGTAGTCTGCGATGACAGTGGTTTATGGTGCCTGCACTGGTGTTTTTGCTTGTATTGGGGGTATGTTTTGATAGCAAACCTTCAGATTATTCCCTTTCCTATGCTTTAGGTACTTACCACAGAGAAATCTCGGAGCATGCAATCTGGGGTCTTTTTGGATGAATATAAATCCGGTAATGTACTCCAAAGCTCTCTCTCATGCACACCAGTTTTTAATGGGGATTCAAAAGACAAAACCAGTTTATGTCTATAGTGAAGGGAATGTGAAATGTGTATAGTGTAGGGAGTGGATCATCACCACCTGTTTTGATTTACAGATCTGTTTCCAATGCATCTCAGTGTTTGCCAGTGCTGATATAACCTGGAAGGAACACAGTACTTTTTGACCAACAAAATAGTTGTTGGTAATTAGTTTTGGGAACATAACCATCTTGCTGTATTTGGATTATAGCATTTAACATAGAATGAGAATTGCATGTCAAATCTCCTGATAGAGCTTATGCTGAAGGAGCTCCATACAACTATTTTCACATTGCCTTCAAATGATGGATTTTATTGCAGTCAGAGATTCTTTTCCCAGATGGTGAATGAGAAGTTATATACGGAACCACTATAAAATTAGTTGCATTTGTGTGGAACCTATTGTAAGAACCATTGAAAAGAATCTACCTTTTTGTTGCATGATTACATTCCTTTTAAATAATTAAATAATGTGAAGTGGAAAATTATCACCAGATGTACAGCATATCTCACATAGGCCTTGATGCAAGCACTATCTTGTTCCCTTGAAAATCTAAGGGATTTAAATTGAGAACACCTCAAGAGACTTTTTTTAAACTTGAGTATTTACTATTTCTTGTAAACTGAGCTGTATAATTACTCTGAAAGTGTCAGACTGCATGTCTATTTAGTGTCACATTGGAAATTGGTCCCTGATATTCTGTGGTCTCTTCTAATGCTGTAATTCTTTCAGAATGCAATGGGAATGTCACTGAGAAATTTCCATCACAATTTATTGGTCATCTAATATAGTGTTATTCTTGTGACATTCTTTGTCTTTGATGACAATATTTTTTTCTTACTCATTTTTCACTTGCTCTCAATCTGTGCATTAGTGATCTGATCCCTTTCTCTAGGTGACAATCATCTTATAGATGGTTTCATTTGCAATTACAATGTGTAGAAGAGCCTTTTTAAAGTTAGGTGTTTGTATTATTCTGCTTTTGAAAGCACTCTGTCTTGTTTGGCTTTGTTTCCTACTTTTAATCCAAACCTTTGGAACAAAAAAAAGAAAGATAATTATGATAAAACATGAACATCAGGGATTGAATACACTGCAGGTGGTTCCCTTTTTCAACCATTTATGGAGTTTGAGTCAGCAGGCTAGAATTTGTGCAGTCATACAGGTCTATCACATCTAATTACAATGGAAAGGTATTCTACCAACGTTGCATGATTATTACAGCTTTGTAGAAAAATCCTGTACCATTTGCTTACTATGAAATCTAACCTAAATGCCATTCTATAAATTTATTTGTTGTTTAGGTTAGAGGAGGGGGAAGAAGGAAGGAATAGGTGACAGCTCAGTCAAGCAAGGTTGTTACATTTTATGTCCGCTGCTATTTGGAGTTGTTTCGTTATTTTAGTGTACCTTCGTACGACAATGCTGCCTTGTTTCACAGCTGAATAGGTTCTATCCTTAGAGCATGTTTCTTTGAATTCAATTTCTGTCAGTTTCCAGCAGTATCACTTCTAAAATACTACTGTATATTTTTTATACGTTGGTGGCCACTTGAACACAATGATAAACAATACTTGACTTTTCTTATCTGCCTCAGGGGCCAGAGAACTCGATTTCTTGTCACCTCTACTACTCAAAATGTAGTATAAGATTACAAGATGCAGAGGAGGCTGGAGTTGCAGTACAGTTGTAAATGCTGACATTCCTGTTGTTTGGAGTCTGTTTGGTCAATTAGTTTTACGAACACCAGCTAGTACTAGCATGTCTGGGTCTGAGACTTAACTGGTCAATGCAGATTGAACCCATTCACAGGGAAACAAGTATGTTAATATTATCTTCTATGAATGTAAGACTCTTTTTGAATGTTACTATTTGTTTGGATAACTGTAGTAAAGGCAATGACTGGTTTCAACCTTAATTTTGTGAATTTACAATCCTTGTGCCTGTCATTCAAGATCATCTACTGAGATATATTTTGGGTTAAACCAGAAGTTATCACATATCAAACAGAGTAATTTACACACACATTTACTTATCATGGATGAGCCCTTTGAAGCCACCACAATGAGCCTTTAGCTGTAATTTCTGCAAGGTGATAGTCAAATAGGTATCCTACAGGCTGTTCTTCTCATGATTTATGTAAATGATTTTTCTAGTACAGTGGCACTGTCAGTCCTGCCTTTAAACATTCCAAAGAAGTTACTGCATCCTTTTAGGGATCCTTAATGCCAAAGATCTGATATTGCTGACATATAATGAAGTACTGACCAAGATGATGAATTATTGCTAAAATGGCTCATATGAGCCTTTTATGTTGCTATTGATCATAGAGCTTAATAAGCTTTGAAGATAAACTATTTATACTATACTGTCTACTTGGTTTAAATGTTGCTCTGGGACTAGCCGGTGAAAGTTCTGATAATCTGACAGTCTTGATTCAAATCTATCCTTCTAGAAATTGCTAGTTACTTTAGATGTCTAAACTGATCTTGAGATGATGAATATTTGCATTCTGAGAAATTACTTTCCACTAGTATCAAGCATTCAAAATATCTAACCATGATTGCCTGTAATGAGCAAGGCTTGGAATGATAACCTGCTCTGTGTAACCAAAAGTTTGGTACTTATCTCTCTCCTTTCTGGCCAGTGTCCATACTATTTTCTTGAGCTATTTATACAACATGAATGTATGAGGCAAGGTACGCTGTGTCCTTACCAAATGATTGTACAAAAAGGGTTTCTGCTTTCTGAACAATTTGTAATTACATGGTGGTTTTTCTTTCAGAAGAATGATCTGAAATTAGACTTTGGACTACGTCCTCTTCTGAGTTTTTAATTGCAGTCTGATGTATGATTTGAAAAAATAACTTGCCAGTTTTAGTACCTTTTGCAAAAGGTCTCATTGTTGCTTAGGAACCAATGTAATGTCCATGAAAAGTACTATCCGTGTTAGAAGGTAAAAGGTTTCATTTGTGAAGCAGAACAGGTATGTCAGCTTATAAGCTTGTCAGACCCATGGAGATACACAAACTTCTGCAGTATTGGTAAGACTGTATTTTACTGCTTGTCTACCTCAAAGTTTCCTTAAGAACATCATAAACTCTAACTCAAAATTAACCAGAAAATGAATTGTGGTTAGACAATTGAAATTTCTCTCTAACATGCTTTTTATCAGTCTTGCTTGTGATAGCTATGGCAAAGCAGAACTATATGAAGAGGGTTTTCTGTATGTAGCTACTATCTTGTTGATATTACTAATGGATGTGTGGTTTTGTTTCTAATTTGGCAGATAGAAAGCAACGCTCTGACATAATTATGCCTTTTCTGTAGTACTTTTATTGCTTGCAAATACTTTGACCAACTTAAGCAAAAAGTTAATTGACACAGAAGGGACCACTGTAATCAAAGTAAATTAAACTTTTTACTTTTCTTTTTTTTTGGCTATAAATACCTAGTATTCTATTAAATTAATCTTGAAGAAAATTTATCTGGGTATTTGAAAAAAAACAAAACTAAGGAAGAATACATGCCTATTCTCAAACTATTCTTCTTGCAAATGACTTTATTAATCAGAAATAATTATTAACTGAGATGTAGTAGCTTAATGAAAAATAGCAGTTTTCCACAGCAAGCACTGAGAGAGATCAATCTATGACAGAACAAATTCTCTGGGTCAGTTCCAGACTTGTTCTATCTGATGGCCTTTTTTTTAACCTCACTCATAATCCATTTTTTCGTTGTTGTGACAGTGATACTTGGAAATGTTAGCCTGTCCAAATTCACTCAATTTCCAAATAATTCTACATTGCAGTACATCATCAACACTTGACAGTCTCCATTATGTGCTATATATTCTACCTTAACTTTTTCATGGTACACATCTTTGAATGTAATGTAGTGGATAGAACAAAATCAACTTCAGAGTAGATAGAATGAAATCAGAGATCACAGAAACACTGAACAGATTTTGGTTTTTAATCAGTGGATTAAAAAAGCCTAGAATTTTTAGTATTTCTTATTGTAATATAAACAGTTTTGAAAGGTTGAATGAACACTTTCTAAGTTTGATTATTATGCAAGAACGTTGTGTCATTTTTTAAAACTTTTTAGAATACTTAAAAATATGTAACACATTCTTGTTATTTTAATACCAAGAATTTGGTTTAATATCTGCAGATTTTCTTCTAGAAAGAAATCTCTATTTCGATAGTGACAACATATAATTTACACAAAGTTTATTACAGTAACTCAGATCAAAGCAGCTCCAGAAGGCATACTTCCCACTCAAAACCAAAACAAACATTTCTGTAACGTCCTACTAGCGCTATTTGAAGAAAATGCTAGAATACAAATTAAAAAATTACCTGGTCTTCTTGTTACTTCTTGATTTTTACTGGTGAAGAGTGCTATCTTTGTTATTGATGTGCTCCTTTTAAAGATCTGAATAGGTTTTCTGCTGATTGCTCTCCGTGGCATCTTTTATGCAGGTGCTTCTTGTTGCTAAGAGATCAGTTGCTTAGAGATGGAAGTTTGTTTTTTTTGTAATAGATCAGGGGCCATTGCTATTGAAAAGAAAATGTTGTAATTTACCTCTACAGTTCAATGTATCTGCTGCAAAATAGTCAATGCCTAATGCTGATTAGAATTTTAACTGAAGAATAAAACAGAAAACTGAACAAAGTTTATTATTATACTTAATGGCTCTGAATATCAAGGAAAGTGATTCTTCATTTAACTGGAGGTGCAATTAGCAGAAATTATATTAATTCTTTGCCTACCATATCTAAATGTATATTTATTTTCCAACAGAATGGAAGTCCAAAAGTCTTATTCTAAATTTGGGATGCATAAAGTTGTTGATAACCTTTTGTAAGATACAATGCTGCACTAATGTTGGAATAGTATATATATATTTGTATATACTGTTTCCTTTATATTCCTAGCTGGTTTGGTGGCTCTTCAGAATTACTATACAAACTAAAGGCTGGTTTCTCTGCTTTGTGATGCTTCTTTTTTTTTTGCTGCAGCCTTGGGCCACATGAACAAACCCAATTCATGAAGATCCAGATGTTTTCAAGAACTGCATCAAACAATTGCATGAATCATTAAAATAATGTTAAAAATCTATAGATGAAGGTGATGATGTTATTAGAAGACAAGACTAACACAGAAGTACGGATAAGGTACTTGTGTTTGTTGCTTACTGTTTTGAAACACCAACAGAAGTCTGAATTTTCTCAATTCCTGCTACGGGAAATCCTTAGCTTACTCAGTTGTCTGTTCTATAAATTTACTGGGTGAGTTCAAATAAACTGTTTTGTGAAATAGGTCAAAGTCATCTTTTTTTTGCTTAGTGCTCTCAGATTTAGAAAATCCAGTCACTCACGTCTTTTCAGCAAGGCTGTGTTATGTCCTCTGGCAGTAAGACACTTGTCTTACACTGTCAGGCCAAAAATGAAAAAGATTCCCATAAAACATTTTCATTCTTGTTTTTCTGAATTCACTCAAGAATTTAGCATTAGCATTTAAAAGGAATAAAATAAAACAAATGAGAGCACATTTAATAAAAAACCACATCTAATGGGTAAAAGGGTCTTCTATCTAAAGGACTGTGATCTCACTTGGAATAAATGGTACTGAAGAGCTATGTACAATAGTTCTAGTGATAGAATAATTTTAATTCAGGGAAGGGTAGAAAAGGCCTAGAATTTTATTGAATGTGAAATCTCTTTTGAGAAGCTTTCCTTAGAGTAAGTAAGTAAATAAATAATGCAGACAGTTTGAGAAGAATAAGGACTGGATTCATGCGGAAATGATTCCAGCAGTACTGAAACCTCATTTAAGATACAGAACTTGCATAATCAGAAGCCAACATAATTTCAGACTGAAAATAAAACTCTTGTTCTTTTTCCATTTGCACACACCCTTTCATATCTATTTATTATGCAGAGACTTGTACTAGCAGAAATGGGCAGAACTTCAGTGAACAATTCTGTTGTGTCCTGCTGGTCATAATAATGAACAGCATAGTATCTGATGTTCTGGAAGTGTTAAAATTTGGTTTATTTCAAAAAGAGATGTTTTTACTTATTAAGCCTACCTAAAAAATCTGTGGGAAGTTGTCCATTAATATTTTTTTGTTGTTTTAACAAGCCAGATGTATGTTTTTATTGCTTGTAGGCTAGGCACAGTTATGTTCTGGAGGAGCTAGATTTTGTGGCTGGTTTTCATCCATTTAATTATATATTTCATATTGATTGTTAATGTGGACAAACTAATATAAATTATCAGTTTTGAAGTAGATGGATAATTGTTTCATGAATGCCAAATTAAGAAATATTTATTCAGCAGTATAAGAAATTTACTATAGAAAGTTTGCAGCTACTTCCCATGATTTTAAACTAGTTTACTGCCTTTTAGTATTGCTTTTGTTTCAGCTGCTTAGGATAATAGCTTCTGTTGATCTTTTTGCTACTTTTCTTGTGTTTTTCATCGAGTTACCTACATATTTTCATCAGAAATCAAACTCAGTATTTGTTACCATTACAAACACATCATTGCTTTTGTGTTCTGTCCCAGATATGAAGGGAAGTTCTGATGCCTCAAACCCTTGTGTAGTTGCAGCTGTCACTCACTGACTCTGGAACTTGTATGTTGTTTTATGGGTATTGAGTCGGGCTGTAGTATTAGAGAGTAACACGGCTATTGGAAAAAAAAGCTCTGGAAGTTGCTACTTTCTTTATTGCTGCATTGCAGTCGAAACAAATATTAGCTTAATTTGGAAACGTATCGTTACATATTCTTTATTATACATGCAAATGGTTAGAGTAAACTACTTAACTACTAATTTTTAAAAGATTCAGAATGAGGAGTTCGATAAAATAAGAAGTTAATGTAAAGAATGTGAAACTAATACAACTTCTCTCTTTTTCAGCATGTGTTGCTTCAGGTTTAGGACCGTCCAGGAATGATCTGGCCAGTTTTCCACACAAACACATTTTGATTCCTTGCTCCATGATCCTTTATGTAATCAAAAGTACTGATTTTTAAAAATGAAAGGTCAGGTAAATTTTTTGTTGGGGCTTCTTCTGTCACTGCTATGTGCCTACTTACTGATATAAACTATTAGTGCATGAATAGTAATTCAGGGGCAAGAAGCTAGTTGAATTGGCTGTGAAGTCACTAAAATGGGTTAAATAATGTGAAAAGACTTGCTTATTGTTAAACTAATTTTTGTCAAGAATGACTTCTGTGGGTTATATATCTAAATCAGATATAATTTCCATATACCAGAGAATACATATTTAAGTTCTTTCTTGCCCAGGAATTCCTGGAACATTGTATAATGCAACCAGAATAATTGGACTTGTTGTTTACTACAAAGATCTATGGTTGAATGCTACAAATTCTTCAGACCCTGAGTAGGCGTTCACTGAATTAACAAAGTTCTTTTTTATACCATTAAAAATAAGGCAGTTTGTTTTGGTTTATTTTTTTTCCTAAATAATTTACAATAGACATTTGAGGGAAAAGGATGCAAAATGCTCTTCATAGTTGAACTGAAAGGTACACAACCCTAAAGGGACCCTGTAGCTTATATGGTAAAATTTATTAGAATTACTCTTTACTTGCCATATGTACTATTTTCCTGTTACCCTAAACAAGTCAGTTGTTGAGTACTAAGAGACTATTGCAGATATTTGAATTCAAATGTTTCCTGTACTACTTTCTGGCATCATATCTGTTCCTCTGGTCCAATTCAATTTGTCTCAACCTTGTACCATTGGCTTGGAAATGAAGGGTTTTTTAGATCCTATTTTTTGGTCATCCATAATTCAAGGCTCTGTTTAGTGAAGCAATTTGACTACCATCTTCTACTCCTTCGTCTTTAAGTGACAATTTCTGCACAAGCTTGCTGTAACACTCTGTGCATAGAAGATAATTATTTGTGGTGGCTACTACTCTGTTAGTATATTACACATAAAAATCAAAATATTATGTGTTCAGTGTTCTTAAGTAGGCCTTCTACATGGTTCCAGTAGCTATAGTATGCTTCCCCAGAATCTCTGATTGCTGAAAAGTCTTTAGAAATGTTTAACGAGTACCAGATGAAAGAAAGCTTTGGGAGAAGCTCATTATGTTGCCAGGTATGAAACAGTCAGTAAGTGCCTCACAATCCTTTTTGCCTGTACTGTCTTGAGATAGGTACAGGTCTTTAGAGATTATCACCTTTTGGGACGTGGGGTTTGGTGGAGGGGTTTTGTTGGATAAATTTTTTTTTTATTATTTCTGTTGTTGATGGAAAGCAGTTCTAGGTGGGCTTAAACACTCAAAGAGATCTCTTCATTAATTTTATCTAGAGCAGATGCAGGAAAAACTGTAAGTCCTATGGCTGAATGCAGCTTCTTTAAGAGTCATTTGTGTACGTAAGTTTTTATTTTCTTAAAAATGTTTCACACTTGGTATTTGTGGGCTCATTACAATCATTCTTTCCCTGAATAATACATATGTGTGTAGCTGCAGAGAAGCCAGTGGGATAGTTCAGCTTTTTTTTGTGTGTTTGTCACCCCAAACCTGTACCACCTGGCTTAAAGGAGGAGGTGCACATGCCACATCGCAGTTTTGGTGAGTAGATATTTAGGTTACTCACACAAAAATAGATAATTAACTGTGGCATTGTATTAATATCAGAATGTTAATGATTACTTGACAATCATCTACCTCAACTACTACTGCATGAACTAATTACAATTTTGGAGTCTGCTTTGAAATATTTTGACTATATTTAGAAAAATATTTAAGTATCTAACACTTCTTCTATGAAGGGACTAGTAATGGCGTACATTCGTAAGTCTTTTAGAAATACTGGTAAAGAAAAACTGTCTCTTTGATTGATTGTAGTTTTCTGTGGGAGGTGGTGACTGTCAGGCCTTCAAAAACATAAAAACCTTTCTGAAGCTACAGTAAGATGATAAGGAGATGGTGGGCTGTTTCCTTAGCATCTGATCAGGAGAAGGATGCTAGTTCATGTAGAAATACCAGAATCTGATCTGTGAAGGTTGCATTGCTGTATTATTACATGAATAGTCAACCCTCTTCAGTGAATGAGGAGATAATCCTGATATTTCTTCTAACTTTCAAGAGATTGATTTATTGGTAACTTTCAAATGTATTTTGTTATATTCATCATGCTTATGACAGTTAACAGCAAAAGAGCTTTTTCTTAATACTAAGTATTTGTTGTAATTTATAAAAAGCCAAAAATTAATGGGAATCTTTTGAAGAGAAATGGAGGGGATAAAAAATGGAAGCTTATGTGTTTGTATATAGCTACACTACTATGCTGCCAGGCTACCATTTTTATTACAAAGTTATGTTGCTATTGCCTTTTGAAATAGGCATTAGATGTTATTGTTCTTGCCTACTAAAAGGATTTAAACCTTGTAATAAAATTAAGCTGTATTTTCTTGGTGACTCACCCTAAAATCACTCTTGTCATTCTGTCTACATTAGGTTCATAGAAGAGCATTAAAAAACTGTCAGTGGAAGTCAAAATGGAAGGAGTTAACAATATGGATATTTTTCTCCTATTAGTCTGCCTGCTTAAATTCAGATCTTCAGACCATAGTAGACTACACTTGTTAATTCAACAAGTACTACTTAACTTTGAAGATGGGGACAGTGTGTTCTTGTCACAGGCAGCAGCGGCTGTAATGAAGTATAGGAACAAGTCATGGATGTAGCATCTAAAAGTAACTATTAAGTTTCTGAGCATTTACATTTTCAGCTTGTTAGCTGTTCAACTTGTTTACATATTTTTTTCTTCTCCTGAATTGGTATTGCAGCTGGTGAGAAAAAGAGAGATATGTGAAGATTTCTCTGTCCCTGATGAGCAGAAGCTAGTGAGACCATCTCAGATTTTCTCTTTGTCCATGGATGTAAGACTAATTTGAGAGCAGCTCTTTGGGCAGTGGAGAAAGGCTCCTTGAGAGGCAATCTCTTCCTTTTTCACAGAAAAATGTTCAGGCTATTCAGAGTAGTTTAGGATGAGCCTTCAGATAGCTACAGGCTTCTTTGACAGCTATATACTCTTGTGCAGTATTCTCTTATGTGATGGTGGCAATAAAAGTGATACAGAACTTGTACTTGAATGTGCAGCCACAGAGGCAGAGTATGTTCTATTGAACTTTCAAACCACTTCCCCCATTTTTTTTTCTGTTTTAATTTCATTGATGTAATATGCATGCTACCAGTATTATTGTTTATAAGAACCTGATTTACACAGGATTTTATCATACTGATTCAATATTAATCTTATCTACTTTGCACCGTAAGCACTTGAATGCCTGAGCAGTTCATGCCAGTAAATTGATTTCCTCTTTTGCATGAGGTTTAGAATAATTTCGTCAGAGAGCTGGAAAATGTAAGATTTGAAAAATCTTTTATAAGAACTTTTATTTCTTATAGTCAACTTTCTTATTGATAAAATGGTATGCATGTATGGAACAACATACATGATTAAAAGCTCATCTATACTACATTAATACAACTAAGCATATGCATGTGGGCTCACTGCAATGGCTGCAGCCTCCTTTCCTGTATTGTGTTAGTTTGAGTATGTTTTTCTCAACCTGTTGGCAGAATTTAGGTTCTTCTGTCCGTCTCTGAGATGAAGTTCCCAAAGAGATAATACATAGTGCTGTTAGGTATCTCTTTCTTCCATTGATAAGACTTTTTCCTTATTTTTGGAGCTTGTCTGCTGCTGCGTAACTTTTCAAACATTTAAATTGGTAAGCACTGAGTCTGTTGCTCTAATTGTTCCTATTCATGGACTGGTTAAAAAACTTCCCAACTCCTGTCAGGTTATCCTGTAGCAAACTTGGGAAGGTCTGGAGTATCTGCCTCTCTGAGCATTCCTTGCACTGTAATTCCAGTTTCTTTGCCTGTTCTTAAAGGGGGAAGATAGGATTGCAGTCTTGAAGGAATACTGAGGTGTAGTTTCTAGCTGTTTGGCCAGGTAGTCCCCATATATTGGCCAGGTGTTGGCATTACCCTCCTACTCCTTGAAATCTGTGCAGGTATGGTAGGAGTCAATGGTTCCATCAAGGCCACTGGATTTTCATGTTCTTGTGGCTCTGACTTCAGCAGCTTGAATATACTTTCTATCTATCAGTGCTACTTTTAGAAAAATGCTCTAGTATCCACTAAATTTTCCCAAGAAAATTTCTGTTATTTGGCCCTTACAGTGGGACCAGGAGTCGACTGTACTTTTGTTGTATCACATAGAATTCTTTCACTTGGTCAGTTGGATGTACTGTGGGATGTTTCAGGCTTTGTTTTTGTTTTTTTTTTTCAAAAAATAGGAATGCTATTCAATTTTCAACTAAAAGTTGAAAACAAAAATGTTAAATTTTTCTCAAAGGGGACTATAGCTAAATCTCTAGTGCATATAATCCCAAGCAATCAAAGCAGTCACTGTAAGAGTGCTTACAGAACAGAACATTTTCAGTGCTGAAGGTGCTGCAGACATTTCCTTAGTAGAATTAAAACACAGTTACAATACTCAGCTTTAGCTTCTAAAGAAGGTATGTAGTAACCAAATGAAGATGCCTCTAACCACTTCTACTTGTTGACTCCTCTGAACGTCTTCTTCAAGGACTGTGGTTATTTTAATAATGGTGATGATTTCTGTCCAGACAGCCTTGTCTGCACAATTTCTGAAGTGACAGGGTTCAGAGAAGCATTGTACCCCTCTGAACCATTGTACTTCTTGAAAGAATAGCAGGCTTGCAAAAGCATTTTCTGTATACAGGAGTTATTGCTAAATAAGAGGGTTTTTTTGTAAGTTTGGGATTTATTTTTTTTTTCTGTTATATAAATTTGCCTGTACATCAGTCCAAGTTATGAAGTATTTTATGAGTAATGAGCTTCTCATAAAATGCTGGGTTTTTTTCCATTTGTGCTGGTTTGGCAATAAAAGAAGCAAATGTTTTGAAATGGTCTATGGAGAAAAAAATACCACAAATATTAATGAATCCAGCTTAAATCTGGTAGTATGTGTCTGAGAATCATAAACTTTACAGTGATTTTTGCTAAAGTATTTCCTGAATGACCAACTAATTGGCTGTTACATTAGAAAATATAATATACGAATATTGAAATGAACACAAATTGTGTTGCTGTGCCTTTATCCCGTAATTAAATCCTTAGTTTGTAATTTTTTTTGTTAATAATTTAAATACATCTATTTTACATCGTGGTTGTTCAGATGCTGAACTAACACTGACAACTATATTTAGTTCTCTGGTTCCTCTTTTATAGAAACATTGAATTAGCATAGTATAGGTTACACAGCAGAAAATGTTAGCTTAAGGCTAAAAGCCCATACAGTAAAAAAGTCTGTATAGCAGAAAAGTTCAAGTTCGGCTGCCCACATGTTCTGTTGCTGTTGTCTGCAATATAAAATGTACCTGCAAATACAACCTCTAACTGCTATCAGAAATATTGTTAGATCTGATTATTACTCCCAACCTCTTATAAGAGGACCTCTACACCTGCAGAAGGTGTAGATGCTCAGCACCTTTGCTGAGACTGCAGTCCTATAGCATCCAGTCTGTCAAGCACATTGAAAAGTCTGATAAAATTACTCTTTTCTTAAAAGTCTTTCTGGCTTGATCTACTTTTTTAGAATTTTTTCATTTATTTGAGTCATCATTTGTTGCATTTCTTATCCTTTTGTGGTATCTTCAGATCTTTTTATGTGGAGACAAGGAACATGTATTGAGACAGTGCAGTCTGAGGGGGTTTTCCCAGACATGGAATGTGCCAAGTTGCTTGCTTGTTGATGTGGGCTGTAGCTACAATGCCTGCAAAGGAACTAAGTATTCTGCCAGAGTGCCCCCTCCATCCTGTATTCCAGGAACAATTTGAATGTTGTGTCATAGCCATGTGCCATTTTGAGATCTGCACAGACTTGCACATTTTCTACGCTCAAATTAAGATGTGAACAGCTCTGAAACAAGGGTCTCTTGGGGAAAGGGAGGGAATGTGCCCCTTCTTCCCTCTGGAAATACCTCAGTGCTTTCCACACTTTCTTCCTAAATAAGGCAAAACATTCAAAATACACTTTTGTGCGTGTGCATTCTATTATTGAGTTCTGTGTGCAGCTTTCCTGAAAACTGTGCATCTAGATAATTTATCTAAAAACCCCCTACTTAAATTTGAACTCTAACCTAATATTATAAATCCAGTATATAAGTACTCCATGTCTTGCTTCTTTGCCTAGTTCCTATTTCCTTTGTGTGATGACTTGAGATTATAAAATCTTTGAAATAAAGAGAATCTTTTAGGCAATGTGTTCAAATAAGGTGTATCCCTTACACCATATCCCACTCCCCCTGAGTGGTACCATTAATTTTCCTTAACTTCAGACATGTATGTCTAAATCTGTCTTTTGAACTTACTTCATTAGCAGTAGAGGAAAAGCAGTTGTTTCTAGAATGTGATTCATCTTTTTCTCAGGTAGAAGTCTGTTTGGTCACTTGGTTTTCAAACCTGTCTGTAAGAGGCACTGAGATGTTATGGAAAAGTTTCTTTAAGGCTCCTCTACAGTTAATCCAGTGTATGTGGGATTTTTTTATTATTATTATTATTTATTTAATCCTGATTATAGGTAGTTGGTAATAATTTGGGGACTGATGGAAACTATAACACTTCTGACTGAAGAAGATCCACTTCTAGATTATTAGTAGACTTCTAAGATAAAAAATGGCAGATTAGTTTAAATTGCTTTAATATAATTGGTTTTAATGTCTTTCTAATGCATGAATTTACTGCTGTCTTTAATATAGTCTTTCAGTTACCTTTCAATTATCCCTCTGTCTTTAAAATTACAATGTGTTTTACTACCAAGGCCCCAAAGAATATGTTCTGTGGTTTCGACTTGGGTTGATAGGGAGTGCTTATAATATTCTACCTAATATGGCTAGCAGTTCTCTTTTTCTTGTGAATGTTCTGAGATCACACTGCCATTTTCTCAATTTATAAATTGTAGTGCAGCTGGTGAATTGCTTTTGCAGCCATCTTTATAACTATTACTATGTTCATATTTCTGAAAGCCATAAATACGTTTAGTAAATTCATTATTTGAAATTTCTCCTTTATTACTTGTTAAACTGCTTTTTCTTTCTCATGCCTTTATAAATAGTTTTATGAAATATATTTATGTTGTGTATATAGATCAAATTAATACATTAAAAGTGGTCAAATAGGTGAAAATATTTTAATTCCTCATGAATCACAATGGTAAATAAAATGAATTTCAGAAAGTTGAGGAAAACCAAGTTGGAACAATGTTTGTATTCAATATTTTGATTGCAGATTTTAGAGAGCTACAGCTAGCTGTATTGCTTTGTGTGCCACTCAATGTAGAAACTATAGGTATTCAGTATTTAATTGGTATATATTCAGTATTTAATGATATTCAGTATTTAATTAGTGGCTAGATTTGGCATTTTACTTTTCAAGGGTAGGTATCTCCCCACTTCTAGTCATTGTTTTCAGATTCCAATGGTATTACAAAGATGTGGTAGATCTGGCAAGCTGCTTATCATTTGTCACATGTTTTGATCAGTTGCTTTTATTCCTGTAGTTTAAATTATGAATAGGTGGTTGTAGTCATGGTGTTTGACTTGTTCTGATTGACTTTGCTCCTTAAGTCATCTTTCTCTATGAATCAGCTTTGACTTTTTTTCTAACACATGTTAGAGGAATTCTGAGCAGTTGTCTGGGAAAGTAGTCTTTAGTTAACAGTGCCCTAATGATGCATCTGGAAGGCATCTTCCTCCAAGATTATTGAATGTTCATTCAAAAACATTGAAATGCTGTGCCATTGAATAGTAGTTTGTGCTAAGCAAATGTTGCAAATATTTCTACTGTTCTATTTTTAATGTTAAACACCAGCTTGGCTTACCTAGTAAGAAAATTTTTTTAATTAGTTCTCAATTTATGATTTATCATTAAACCTGGATTTTCCAAAATAACAACTGTTACATCTTTTTTTTTTTTTTTTTTTTTTTTAATTTCCTGCATAAATTTATTTATTCTTGCAACTCTGTATTAAGTAGGAATTACTTTAAATCAGTCATACTTCTTAAGGTATATGTTGCTGATCCCTTAAGGAGCTTTATATCCTTGTGCCACTGAAATACATGTTGGAAGCTTAAAGATGTTGAGGTATAGCTCCAGCTTTTTCAGATGGATTTTATTGATCTGTACAATATTTCTTGAAAGGATGTTACCCTATCTATCTAAATATTCCTATAATTAATTTAACTTATTCTAGTACTGTTAAATCTGTAACTTTTTTAATTGGTTGATGTTTTGGTAGCAATACACATTTGTTTAGGGCCAATTCATTTGATGGAAATGAATTAATGATTAAGTTTTCCCACCAAAGTATAGCAATGAAAAAATAATTCCATATATCCTTCTTCATATATCTTTCACCCTAGGCTGATATACAAAAATAATTGAATTAACTTTTTTGCAGTATTCTATAGGAGCAACGAAGGGTTCTTCCATGAAAAGAGTATTACTATATTACATATACTACAGAATTATAATACTTTCTGCATATTTTATGTTCCCCTAATTCAATAGTTTTTTTTTTCCTTTTTTGTTTTCCTTCTTGAAAAGCAAATCTGTATATCCCAGATGTTACAACCTCTGTGGAATGTATATGCAGAAATGGAGTGGGTAGCATTCTGGTGTCTGTCACTGATTCAAGCCTGAAGTAACCCTATGGGGTGAGGTTAATCATGGAGCTTAGTGTAGTCTGAATCACTTAGTCTGCTATTGTGGCTGACCTACAGTTATTGCAAAGACATTTCAAACCTACATATCCCAATTTTTCCGAACGTAATTATACTAAGACCTAATAGGAATTTCAAAATCTAGCCTTTCTTTTTGCATTTGGTGAGAAGCATTTTAACATTTTAACGCTAAGCCTTTGCCGCAGAAACAATGTTGATTTCAGTGCCAACGTTGAATTGCAACTGTGATTTGAATGGAGAAATTTTGCAGCTGCTTGGCTGCCAGTGTGTCACATGGTGTGAGCAGAGATAACAGAGACTCCTCAAAGGGCTTTTACTGTCTTGCCTTCCTGACCAGAGCCATGCTGAACAGCTACCAGTGTCAAAGTTTGCAAAGGAAAGCATGTAAAACTTAATGAAAAGCATACATAGGGTCTAAAGAATAATGTTGCCTTTCTACTTTATTGGTTTGAAGAGCAGAGCAGAGTAGGTTTGGAATCCTGAAACAAGTATGTTAAACCTCTGTCGTATTTCCTAAGAAAGGGATTCAGTAAAATCTGTCAGTTGTCATGGGAGATTATGAAAGCTTTATAAGACCTTTTTTTCCAATTTAACTAGTTTTGGAAAAGAGATTACTTTCTTTCTATTAGCATTCATAAAGATTATGATCTGTATAGTCTCTTAATGGCATCATCAGAGGAAGTTTGGTTACATGTCTTATAAGAGCAACTGTCATCAACCTCAGTCTGTCTTTCAGCATTAGTTATCCAAGTGAAAATAACATGCCAAACTCCAGAGTGCTTTATCACTGGGACAGCTGCCTGAATAACTCAGATTTCAGTAATAACAATTTTTACAAAGTAAAACAACAGTGGGAGCATTAGTTAACTGTGACACCATCTGAATACATTCTGAGCCTCAGAATAATCAAGCAATATCCTTTATTATACACATAGATAGTGTGTAATTTGGATACAAAAATACCTCTTGTGGTAAAGCTATGTTTTATCTCCTATTTATTTCAACTCTATGACTAAGCTGGAATTGTAAAGAGTATAAATGTGATGCTGTATTTGCAATTTGCATATTTGTCTTGATAGTTTCTAGTTACTGTATAACTTGGGCAGCTTTATATCACCTTTGTATGCTATGCTTCACTGCATGCCAGTTAGAATGCACATTTGTGTTAGGATGTGCTTTAGAGAAACAAATTCTGAAGTGACAGGAAATAAGTGAAGTGCTACTTGCTGGCGTTCTGCCTATCTGGAAAAAAAAAATAAAATAAAAAACTGAGGGGTATATGGGATAACAGTTTTCTCACATTGGTTTAGATTGCTACTGAGCATATTTTTTCTGTCCTTTTGATAAGAAAACAGGAGTAAGTTTTCCAGAACTTATCAGCAGAATTCACAAGCCTCCATTCTGCTTTGCTGATCACCAGTCTACCATTGGGACCTTTGATTGTCATTATGGAGAATGAATGGAGCCATCAAGCATGCAGTTACATTGCAGTTGATGACAAGTTCTGTATGGATGGACCAAAATTTCAGGTGTTATATAGGGAGAAGAGATGTAGAAGGAAATGTAGCATTACAAGACAGGATATGGAGACATTTGGATGATGTGGTTATATTGTACAGCGAGACACTCAGTAGAATGCTGGGAAAGGCATGTGTACAGACCAGTAAGACAGCTACTTCTGCCACTAGAAGAAGCTAATAGGACCTTCTGAACAGTCTACGCTTTGGGAACCCCTTTGCTACAAAACTGTGCTGTCAACTGATTCCTGACTTTCAAAAATAGGGCAATTTCTTGACAGAGGTGAAACTCTTTGTGTCCTAGTAAACTAAACACAGTACTGTATGGACTGCCATATAATTTGTGGCATAGGTATCAGCTTTGGAGCGATTAATAGCCTGGGGAGGAATCCTGGAACTCTGCCGACTACGCAGGCTCTGTACCATGGCCTTGGATAGGATATTTACTCTGATTCAATGGCTCTTCTAGTGAACAATGTTCAATTTCATTTTGCTTGTAATTCAGAGAAAATCCTTCAAGATTAGACAGATGGGGAAACAAGAGTGCTGTATTGCTTCTGTTATTCTCCAAATGGTAGCTCATGATTATTATACTCTTTATATTCAATCATTATGCTCTGAAATGGACAATAAAGATGAAGAATTTGTGTTCATTAGGCTATATGGTCTCTGGAGTGCAGTTCTATTTATATTCTCAGAGATAAAACTTCATTTTGTTGTTACAGTAGATAACAAGGTTTATTATACCTATGAAATTATGCACTAAGCTTGCTTAAGATATAGTGTCTTCTGGGAATTTCTGTGCAAGGTTATATTTCTTTTATTTTTCCTTCACCAGGTTAGTACTATAGGCAAAACTCAAATATGTACTTTTATGATAAGCTAGGATATCAACTACAGAGTAAACAATTATTCTTATATTCTTCACTGGCATCAGAAAGACTATTCACATATAAGTAAATTTTGTGATAGCTTCAGAATAGTCTGCCAAGGTCCAAGGACACAGAAGTGATTTTTCAGGAGGTTTTTACATATTTGATTTTGTTGTTATTGCTTAGAATGCCAATATTTTACTGATGGAACACATTCTAAGACTGTTCATCCTGCAAAAAGATATCCATGTCTGTGCAATGTTAGTAGTCTTACATAAAATGGATTATCTACAATGATATGGTAAAGAGCTCAGTCGGTAATTTAAATTTCAATGAGATTCTTTTTTTGGTGAACATTTCATTGGAGGCTAGTAGTGGGAATATAAATAGAATCAGATAATGAAGTTGCAGTTCTGTCAATGGATTTTTTTGTTGTTGTTTTGTTTTGTTTTTTTTTTTTCATAGCCAAATTAAGTTTTAAATAGTGTACTGTTTTCTGAAAATGTTGATTGAGGCATTAGATTCCTTCTTTTGTTTTGTAAAATACAGAAAGCTGAAAATCTTATTGTGACATATCAGAAGTTGAGCAGAACAGATCTGAGATAGTGTAACAGATTCCTAGAGCATAAGGTAGCAAGTATTTTCCCAATACAGTGAAGCTTTTGGGTGTTTTTTTCCTAATCTTCCTGCTAAAGTGGAAAAGAGTGAAAAAAGCATTTTGTATATATTTCTGTTAGTATTTGGAGTTCTGGATAATTCATTTTCTTATCTTTACTATAATTAATTGGGAGCAAAATTTGTTAAAGATCCCATGTCACAGAAGGGCTGGCAGGAATAATTTGGGAAAAGTTTGTGCTTGAACATCTAATGAAACAGGTAAAGTGTTACTAGGGAATGTCAGGATGTTCTTAAAATAGCAAAGTGTTCATGTGAGCTGCAGGATGACAGTATATGTATAAAGGGGGGATATTTTTACTGTGTTCATCCTAACTTTAGGGAATGAAGTTAATGACACCTGGAAAATGTCATGTGCAATTTGAGTCGTGTAAAAAGTATGCCGTGCCTACAGGCAGAGGCAGTTAAGGCCGTCGGAGGCGTTCTCCTCTGGAGCTGGCTAACAGCAGCTGCCCCGTCCTGCCCGGCCTCGCTGGGAGGGGGTGACGTGCCCCCCGAGGTGCCAAGTGCAGGGGTGGGCGCGGGAGGAGGCGGCCAGGCTGTCCGGGCCGCGCTTCCTCTGCTCGGCTGCCGCCCCTCGCCCCCGACCCCTGCCTCTTCTTTTCTTCCTCACCGCTCCGCACCTTGTCCCTGCGCTCAGGCGGCTCCCGTCCGGCCGCCACTCCCCTCCGCCCAGCTAGCGTCCCACGGCCCTGGGAGGTGGGCATAAAGCACTGCCCGCCGGCAGCGGTTTGCCAGTCCGCAGCCACCCGCGGCGATGGAGAAGGCGGGCGGCCGGGCGCTGCGGTGCCTGCTGGCCGCCGTGGGGCTGCTTTCGGCGCTCAGCGCCGCCGGGACCCTCTTCCTCCTGGCGCAGTGGCGGGAGCTGGGCGCGGCGTTGCGGGAGCTGGAGGCGGCGCGGCCCGCCGCGGCCAACGGCTCCCTGCGGGACCCGCTGGACGCCGCCGGCCCCGGCCAGCCGCCCCCCTCCCGCAGCAAGCGGAGCCGCCGCGGGGAGCGCGCCCGTGGACACACGTGCGCCGAGAACGACGAGGCGATGATGATGATGACTTACTCCATGGTGCCGGTAGGGCGGTGGCGCCCGTTCCGGCGGGGTTGGAGGGCGCGTACCCGACTGCGTCTGCCCTCCGTGGGGCCCTGCCCACTAAAGGCTCTCGCTGGGGCCCCAGTGGGCGTCTCCCGGTGGCCTGCGCGGAGCCGGGGCCCCGATGGGAGGGTAGGGACCGGCGACGAAGGTACTGGCTCTCGGTACTTGCCCCCGGGGGTTGGGAGCCTTGGGGACGGTCGAGCCGATGCTTCTCCCAGCTTCGTCCTGAAGAAGCCTAGACGAGTGACGCTGACGTTTTTGTTGGTGTTGCCAGGTCTGGCCCACTCTTGCTGCTGCAGGTTTTACATTATGCAAAAATACCTACTTGATGCTTTGAGAGTACAGTGACTAAGAAAAAGTAGTTGCCTACTGTCATCTGTAAATGCTGATGTCTTAAAGTTGGTGGGCCATAGAATACCCCATGTGTTTTCTACTGTTCAGCATCTCAACATGAGGTAACAGACTATACATCACGTTTCTTTGACATTGATCATGCCTTTTCATTAAGTGTTAAATTTAAGGTAGTATTTGATGGCTCTGAAGAGGAGAACTGTATGTCCTTTCTGTGCCAAAACTGCATAGTTTTTTCCCTTCAGTGAATAGATTATGCTTGTTTGGTAGGAACTAAGTCATGTAGTTGAAAAATTATACAGGTCATATAGTTGAAAAATTTTGAATAGATTGAAAAGCTTTGCAAAGTTTTGAGTTAGAAGAAACACAAGGAAAATAATACTATCGAGAGAACCTTAGTGAAAATTCTGTCGTAGTGAGGGTTGCAGGCCTTCCACAAAAAAAGCACAAAAAGCTAACTCAAGTTCTTACTGGTTTAAATAATTTACAGTAATGTTCTGATGATGATTTTGTTAATAAACCATTGCAGTGATGATTTTACAGTTACAACATCTCCATTAATATTAGAGCTGATGAGACAGTAGAGCACAGGTGTTTGTAGCATAAAGTTTTGATAATGCAATTGTTTGGGTATTTAGAAGAATTTAGTGGGCTTTTTTTGTTTGTTTGTTTTTAGCCAAGGCCATTTAAGCCCTTGTACTTTGAGCTTAGAATTTTCAGTACAAGACTTATGAAATTAAACAAAAAATCTTTTTTTGGCAAGAGGCAAAACTGAAAGATACTGAACATTCTGTTCTGGTTTCTAATTGCACTTACTGAAGTGGCAACATTTTTCACTGGACCCTGTGCATCTAACTGGAAGATTAAATTTTCTGCAGTCTTAAAAATAATAAGAATAATGCACATATCGTATCTTGGGCAAGTTGTAATAAAATTAAACATTTTATTAGGTCAAGGTGAACTGTAAATCATGATTTTTTGAACCATAATTCTCAAGTACATGTTACTTGCAGTTACGAGCAGGATTATTTCAAATTCGAAAACTGAAATCACTATCTGGAAACATATGGCCTTCAAAACAGGGAAAAAACCCTTTAGAATTTCTTTTTTGATGATGTAATGTTAAAAGAAATTAAATTCTTTTGTGTGCTATATCTAAGTTTTCATCAAAACATTTAATCAAAACTTTTTCTTCCATCCAATATGAATCACTTCTTCGAGTCTTAGGGATCCACAAACAAAATTATTAGATAAAAGCTTCAGATCCTGACAGGGATTGAAAGCTGTTAATGCCATTTAGGTGCTCAGAATTAAATTGTTAGTGGCAGTTGGATGTCTAAGATAATTATGACAGTGGCAGTTAAATATACTACTCTGGTGTCATTAGGTAGCATGTATGCATTAAATGATTTTTATTGCCCTCTTGAAATAGCACCGAGTGCAATGGTGTATATTTTAACAGCATGTGACAAGACTATTCACTTAAGCATCTTCTCAATTTGCATCACCACTGTGAGTACTGCTGTGTGTGATGTGCTTCATTTAAGTGTATGTATCCTGCAGAGAGTTGCTTGGGGCTTTTTTGTGCCTTTTTATTCTTACAAAATTTCCATCAAATATTTTTCGTTCTGGCTGCTGCTTTGGTGACTGTAGCAGTGTGCAGACCACTTACAGGGAAAAAAGTTCTTAGAAATATTTTCCTCCCACTTCTGCATTTTTGCATTTTGTGTCTAACACTAATGTAATATGAAGACTTGAATACTTTAGTAGCATGAACGAATTTCCCTGCCATTGGTGAGGTGATCCTTACTACATTGGTGGGCCTTAGAATGATGTTCCAGCCTCTTTGTATATGAGCCCTGAATGGAAGTTTTGCCTGAGCAGGAAATCTCTTGTAGTGCAGGCACAGATTTCTCCAAACTAGTGCTGCAGGTATTAATGTCTTACTGCTCCACAGAACTGCTGGTCAGTGGAGATCTGTTGTGGCCACTGTTCGAGAATCTTTGAAATAATTTTAGACATCAAAAGTCTTACTTAAATTTTAATAACATGAGTGTATTTGTGGTTCTGGGCTTTTTGTCTGTTTATTTGAAAAAAATATATATTTATTTTGTAAGAGAATAAAAGTAGGAAATTGACAAATCTGCCACTGTAGAAGAGCTAATGAGAGGGTAACTGCAATAAGTGTGTAAGTTTGAAAGTGAGACTTAAGACAGTGTAAGAGGTGGTGGCTTATGGATATCTAATTATCTGAGTAGTTACTTCATAGTTCAGGTTGTCTTTTTAAATTTTTTTTCACACTTTCTTCATGAGAAAACTAAGCTTACCATTTAAATAAGATACTTTTATCTGTAGCTTTTCTTTATGGCAAAGGTGATGCTGGCTGATCAGATGAGTGGTGTACCCATCTTCCATAGTTAAGCTTGAGGTTCTGTTAGCTATAACACACCCACTTCTTGAGTGCCATGCTTTTTAATTGTTATCTCAGTTGCACTGATTGGTAAAAATAATGCTGCTGAGATAATTGGAAGACCCCAAAGCAAGCTCTGATTGCTTCAGGAACCTCAACAAAACCATTTAGATTAAAATGCAGTTTGAATTAGAGCACACATGGACAACGTGTATTTTACAAATTGCAGGGTAGAAGCCAAGTGTTTTTGAGGAGTGAGAGACAAAAGAGAACAAGCAAATTCTGATATTGAAAACCAGTTAGCTTTTGCAGCTAATTGAAATTGAGTCTAAAACATCTAAATATAAGAGCTATTCCAGTACAGTCTAGAATCCAGAAAATTCTCAGTGTCTGACAGAATTGAAATCCATAATCAAATATAGTTTGATTTTGCAGGAAAGGGATATTTGCCATCAAAATAGCTTTTCTTTATTTGTGTCTGTTAGATTTATCAATTGAAGGTAATGATGCATTAATTTTAAAAATAACAAATGGCAAGTAACCTTGCTAGGATTAAATATCAGTCTGCCTTTCAGACTGACTTGCACTTGTTTGTTCTGCCTTCTGGAACAAGTGTGATCCATTATTTGTAAATAGAGTTATTGTACAAAAATTAATAAATGTGCAACTCTGGGTAAATAGCTCAAATTATTATATATTGCATAGCCCTGAAATAATAATCTTTTTATTTTCTGACTATAAATATTAGACTTTCCTATAATGAGGCAAGGGATTTCCAGTGCTCATGTTCATAACATTCTCATTTCTGCTGCATGTTTTGATGAGTAGCAAAGCATTTTAGTGGTGACTCTCAGCATGCAGGACATGTAATGTGAATGTTTGCCCAGCCAAAACCTGTGTATTTTGTAAAGATGACTTGTTAATTGGTAAGTTTTAGTCTAATGTCTTCCAGCTTAGTTTTCATAATGCCTATCATTGTTGGGTTGAAGTATTTTGAATAGACAAAGTCCATTCAAATTTGCAGATCTTGATTATTCCAAGCTAAGAAATTACTTACTTGGAACACAGATCATAGGAAATGTTGGAGAAGTATCCATCATTTGCTATGAATATAAAATAAAATTGAATGCAATTTTCAGTTGGCTGACATTGGCTTTTAATGCCTTCCTCTGGTGGAGTCAATGCATGGAGAACACGTTTTGCAGTAATATCTGAACTCTAGTGTCCAGATGATGTATGAAGTTGTCTGCTCAGTACTTTCTTCATAGTTTCAGTAAGGTTTAAATTAAATTAAATGGAAGAGATTCCTATGAGAGAACCACTGCCTGAAGAGGTGAACAGTGTTACAATGTTAAGGTAGCTTATTCTTATAAGCACAGAGCGGACAGTTGTATTTTTGTTTATGGAATTATTTCTGTAGGCAAAGGAAACTATAGCCTTTTATGTCATGCACTGTTTTCATCTTTACTTTCCTTGTGATATTAGGTCCGAGTGATGGTGGATTTATGTAACAGCACAAAAGGAATATGCTTAACAGGTATGTTTATTGCCTTAAGCATTACACCTGTTACCTTCAGGAATACAGAACTGCAGTCATTTCAAAGTTGATGTCAATGACTGTGTCAATATTTACCAGAATTTATGTATCATCTGTGTTAATTATTTAAAAAAGGATGATAGGTGCTACTTTGTGACTTATCTATGCCTACTTAAAATAAATCTTGGAATTTAATGACCTCAGTTGATGGTAATTAGAGCTACTTCTTTCCCATGTAACTTTTATAAACAAATTTTACAGACTTAGTTGAAGTTTTATGTATGTTCCTACACTTCATGGCTAACATGGGATGAACATACATACAGGGTGTAGAAACTTGCTTCTGCTGTTGTTAGTGCTGTGGAATAGTGAGACTTAGGTGAGAGACAGGTTTGCCTTCCCTACCTTGAGCCACGGTAACAGGATGTTGAATTTCACATGTTAGCAGTGAGGAGTGGAATAGCTGATGAGTGGGACAAGAGAAGATGTAAGAAGTTTCTATTTGATTTGGTGAAGGGAATGTCAGGTAGTGGTCAATTTAAGACCTGTGGTCCAGCTTTGAAGTCTGTAACACACTGAGATGTGCTTTGTGGAAACGAGATTAGAAGTAACCCACTTTAGTGGGTTTAGGAAACAGTTTAGGAAAATGCTTTGCTTCCTCTCTGGTTTGTATTTTCAAAAGGCTGTAAGGTCTATTGGTCTCAAATGATTTCAACATAAATGAGATGTTACACAGATGTTAAATATTGCTTCTGAATTTGTAGGTCACTTTTGATTGCAACCAAGGCCGAAACACAGACAACCTGAAAGTTTGTTTCTTTGGGCTCCAGACTTCTGAATTCATGCTACTTTGTGCCTTCTGCACCTTTTTGCTCTCTTGACAAAATTAATTTTTGTCTCTGTTACTGTCTCTCTCTTCTAAAGGCCTCTATGACATTTGCTACTTTCAAGCACCTTTCTTAGTTATCTTATGCTTCTTTAAGGATAGTCAAGAGCATTAGTTTTTGAGATGATGACATAATTGAATGCACTAATGGTTGTAACATTGTAATGTGGAAAAACTAGTCATTTAATGGAAAATTGGCAGAAAGATGTTAACTGATGTTATTGCCTGTACTGATTAAAAGGGATAATTGCTGTAATGGTATTACAAAATAGTTCTCAATTTTACTCATAATGCTTTCTAATTAATGCTCAAAGTTGTCATCTTTAGTGAAATCTCGTAATTACTGTTATTTTCTGTTATAAAGAGTTTTGTTGAAACATGACAATACTTTGTTGGCCGGATAAAAAATATTCACAGAACTAACTTAGTTCTTTAAATATAACTACCACCTTTCTTTGTATCCTCCTAACCTGCTTTTCCTGGTTGGTGTTTGTGGTTTGCTGTTGAATATGTTGTTCATTTGTTTGTTTGTTTTTCCCTAAATGTGTATTGGGTATCGCATAAGAAATATCCTGTTACAGAAACATTTTCTGGTTTACTCCTGCTTTACTCTTGCCTGTCAATATTTTCTTCTTGTTAATCCCTATACTTGAACCAAATCAGAGTAAGATGGATTTTATTGCGTTACATGTTGCAGAATAACTTAAGTCCAATTTCTATTGAACCAAGCAGGTTCTGTGAAGACCTTGGTCCAGTCTGGAGAACAATTACATGTGAAAAGGTTGATTGTGGTTTAGATGTAGTTAATAGGAATGACATGAGATTGTGGTGTTTTTTTTTTTGGGTTTTTTTTTTTTTTTTGTGTGTGTGTGGTTTTTTTTGGGTGTGTGTGTATTTGTTGTTTTGTGGATTTCTTTCCTTTCCTTTCCTTTCCTTTCCTTTCCTTTCCTTTCCTTTCCTTTCCTTTCCTTTCCTTTCCTTTCCTTT
>JANHFX010010041.1:0-35522 GCA_027560015.1 Chloroceryle amazona | reverse complement strand
CAATTAACAAAAAGGTAAAAAATAATGCACTGCATTTTGGGCCATAGAAACAACTGAGGTTTTGGGTGGGTGAAAGCCCTGCTCTGAGGTACCATGAACTCCACCACTTACCAAGACACCCGATTTCCACTCTGTGCACTGGGATTAAAAAAAAACACAGGACTTCAATTCCAGGTGGAACCAAGCAGGATAGCCAGGAGAGCCCCTTTCAAGGCACAAGAACCTCTCCATGGACCCTGTCCAGGAGAGTCCATGTCATAGGTACTTCCCAGTCTATTTGAAAGTTGTTGCTGGCAACCACTTGGGACACCTCCCTGCTCTTCCTGACCTTGGAAGCAGCTCCTTCTTTTCTCCACAGCCACATACTCTTGCTTTGGTGACCCTTGAAGTCATTTATATGGAAAGTAACACTACCAAAGTGTGCTTGACAGCTTCCTTCGGACATTTCTTAGCGACTGGTAATAAAAGGGAAAAAACAAGAGGCCATTTGGTCAGCCAGCTCTCTCCAAAGCACCCACAGTTATTTTTCTTGTCACACTTTGAAGAGCTGAGGATGTGGGAACCAAAACTTGCATAAAATACTCCTCTCCAAGGCTGGAAACAGCAGAGGCAGGGAGGATGATGCCCACCCCCTGTTGCCAGGACTTGCAGGATACACCAGAGCTTACATGGGTGTTACAGTTACTTGTGCAGGCCAGACTTTTTGAAAGCACAAGCAAGTGCACAAACCTCACCTTCCTACAAGCAAGAGGGCATTTCCTAACGCGATTTCAGACAAGTAAAACACTTCTTCACCAACACAAATGCAGTGCACTGGGGAACATTATAGGTCCAGAGAATTAGATAAATGAAGCAAAGATTTTCAAAGGACATAATTACTCAGTAGCTCAAAACAGAGAAGGGAAGTAATACAATAAACTGAAGAAAAAAGTTGTTCACCCCTCAGTCAGCATCTTCACCAGCACGCTCAGGAAAGTCCCTCAGTTTGGCACTACCAGGGGTAAGGGACTAGGCATGAGCTCCCAAAGCTTTGAAAGAAGAAATGCCCATCCATGTACATATTGCAATTCACAGAACAGTCCAAAACCAGAGAGGGACCACAGGGACGCAGCCAGCCTGGCCTGCTGGGTGCATAATTCACATCACCCATCATCTGCCAAAGCTCAGGCACGAGGGTTGGCCGCAGATGCCCAGAGAGCCCAGACCGCTTTCTGCAGCTGCTGGGGAACAACCACCCTGGGAGGGCTCAGCCCTCAGCCCTTCCTCCCCAGATTATCTGCCTCTCCCCTGGGCTGATTTCTTCTCCTCGCTCCCTTCCTGCGGTGAAACGCCAAAGTGTAGAAACTCGGAACGATTTCGTCACAGCAGCCCTGAGCTGTGCTGGGTGCTTTGCTGTTTGCACCCCAGAGAGTTGCTAATGGTTTGATCTGACAAAGTTCTCACACTTAAAATAAATGGTATAAACACAGCACTCTCCAGGAAGGTCTAAAAGCAAAATGAGAGGTTTGATTTAAGGAAGCTTTTCCTTGGGTATTTTTTTAATGCTTTTAACTAAGCAGTAGTTCTGATGACTTTTTATTTTTTTTAGTAAAAAGACAAAGTATTTTCCTCCTTAAGTAAACTTTTGATTAAGGTCCAAGATTTATATTTCTGCATAAGAAAAAAACCCCACAACTGGATCCTGTTTCAATAGAGACAATGGCAAAAATTCATACTGACTGCAGTTACCAATAGAACAAGATCCACGTGCAAACACTGGAAGTAAATTTTTCTGGAGAAAATTTATCAAATACTGCAAAAGCTTCACAAACTTTTCTTATTTTCTACTTTCTTACAATAGCATTTAAAGTACCACCTCAGATTTTATTTTTTTTTAAATCTACATTACTGTGTCACAGAAGTCATATAGATGGCTCCTGATTCTTCACATAAATGCTGTATTTTTTTCTTAACATTCCTACAAAAAGAACATGACTTGATTTCAGCAGCAGTTCATAGACTTCAGATTAAATATAGCACTCATCGACTTTCCCCGAGACACTTCTGAAAATAAGCTTTTTGGCACCCACTAAAGAACACACTGAACATCTCCTTTAGTTACAAGCCCTCAAAATAAAAAGAGCTTTTAAAGTTCTTACATGTATCTATAAGAATTTGATCTGAGATCATGTTTAACTCTCCTTATACGCATTCAGGGCTGGTCCTGCTCTCGCTGAAGTCAGAATATCTTCAGTACAATCAGCAGTGGCATCACAGCATACAACTACACAAGCAAGATAAAAATTAAACATAAGAATCGAATTATTCCTTTTTAACAGCCTCACTTGTATTTGTAGGCTTGTACAATAGAGCTCACTTAAAGGGCACTGGAGATACAACCAACCTACTGTAGACCTGAATGCTGGCAGCTCTAAACTCCAGCACACACAGCTCTGCCCTTCAGTCACAGCTCTTAATGTTTAATACGACCTTTCCAAATTTGTTTTGTTTTTAATATGGTTAAAAAAAAATCTTTCCCACTGAAATGAGTAGATTTTCCAGTGAACTCCAGCACTTAACCCTGCAGCGTTTTACTATTTCGAGATTAGAGCATGAGTTTCAAAATTTGTCCTGAAGAACAAATATCTGCATGAAGTTATGATGACGCTGTACTGAGCCCAAGAGTCATCCTGGAATAGAAAACAATCCAACCAACAATATTTGGTTCTGCACAGGAATTTTCCCAGAACTTCAGAAGTAATTGGCTCTCTTCAGCCAAGACTACAAATAATTGAGCCTGGGCTCCTGCACATGGCTCCTGTGGCTGACATACGCTACAGTCTGTCAAAACTGAATATTCTGTCATGAACAGTTTAGATCATACGTTTTTCAACTCTGTTTTGTTCCAAAGATGACTTTCTGAAGGGGCCTGATCTTGAAACATTTTTACCTCTTAATAGGGAGCCTTTCCCAAGTACAAAACAAGCAGACTTTGGGAGGTCTTCAGTATTTACCTTCACAAGGAACTACAACAGCTTTGCATCTTTCCTTATAAAAAGCATTTTGTTTTGCTATAGAAAAACAGCAAGGGTGTTTTACTACCACAGCTGACCACAAGATGGAAATGCTTTTCCATGATATGTCTCCTGATTAGGAAAAATACTAATAAAAATAAAAATAAATAAAAAAAAAAAACAGCACAAAACTCAAGAGCCTTTTTCCAGGAGTGTATTCAAAGAAGCAAAGCAGGGTTTCTCATCCCATCAGCAACCTGTTTGGGAGCCCTGACCCATTTAATTTTCTTTCTCCATCTGGGAAAAATTTAAAAAGGACTTCAAAAACCATGATTCCTGGGCCTGCCCCTTTACAGCCCATTCTGCCTGGCAGCAGGAGCCGGAGGGAAGAGGGGTGCTGCAGACACCAGACCCCCCTTTCCTCCCTCGCCCAGGACAAGCGCAGCTCCCCAGACGCAAGCACAAGAGGGGTTTTGCCAGCAGACACCTTACAGAAATTGGTAACCCAGAGTTGAAAAGCCCTCTGAGGAATAGTTCCAGTCACCCAAAGCCTGGGATGACATAGCTTAGGGAGTTCAGCAGGCTTTTATCCAACCTGATACACTGTACCCTGAACAAACCAAACCACTGGTCTGGGATCTAAATGCTAAATGTCATTTATTTTTGCTACTGCTTATTTACAAAAATATGCAGAGACTTGCACTGGGATGCCACCGGGCATAAACAGAACTCAAAGGCCACGGCTGTCCCCAGGGGCAGGCGAAGGGTTAGCGAAGGGGGTGGCGGGCAGGGGACGTGTCCCTTTCTCACCTCCAGTGCAGCTCATCTTCTGCAGCCCAGGCGGGCTGCGCTGCTGCAGGGACCCTCGCTCACGCTGCCACACGCTGCAGCCAGCCAAGCTCACTCCAACTTGCTTTTGAACAAACTATTACTATGAAAGCAATGAAAGGATAGCTTCTATGGTTTTAATTATCTGATTGAGTTTTCCGTGCTAAATCTGATTGAGACAGCAAGCAGGGAGCTACATTTAAGGAGAGACAAGACATTTACATCTGTTCTGCTGATTGCACATTTTACTTTAAACATCAATGGGCTGCAACTGCTATTCAAATGATATGGAAATTGCTACGTTATACTGAAATTTCCCTTAAGCAACAAAGGAAAGGATTAGCACATGGCCCTGGTTGTTTTTTTTTTTTCTTTTCTCTTCTTCATTTTAATAAAACATGGTGGCAGTGGGAAGCTCTTTGATGGTTCATGACCAACACCTCTATCTTTTAATATTATATTCATACCAAGTTACTGAATATTTGAATCCTTTTGTATAACTATTATGACAACAATTTCTGACTAAAATAAACTTCTTTATCTGAAGCACTGAATTAACTTTATTTCCACAAGACTTCTTTGCCACAGAAATATACATACACAGCCTATATGGACAATTATGCAAGGGAATCAAGGTACTGGTACCAATTTATAATTACTTTCACATTTAGATTAAGTAAATTAACTGGATTCTTTCATAGTCTGTCTTGTTCACACATATCCAGGAAACATTTCTCATGTGGTCAGCCCCACTCAAGGCTGAATCCTACCCTAGCAGTATACTGCAGGGTCAGTGCAAATAAGGATCAGAGCACAGTCAAAATTCAGTGTGAATTTTTCACACTGAAGGTCTCATAAATAAAATTGGTTACATTCCAACAGTTTGCAGGACTGATCCTTTAATCACTTGCCAGCCCTGCACCTTCTTACACAATCCTAAAGATGGCAACTTCTTAGTGAATGTTAACGGTAAACTTCATTCTGGGCAGTAGAGTTAAAAGATGCCAGGGATATATAAAGACAGCTTTACTAGTCTCCCCCAAATCAACTACTTTTACATAAGACTGGTTAAAACCACTTTATAGACTTGAAATGTTACTGCAAGTTATTGACATGGTAGAGAAACAGAAGCAAATGTGTATTGTTGGCTTTTTATGTACCGCATACGTACCTACCAAGGAACAGTTTCAAGAGGACTATCATCCTTTTCCATTGACTCTGTTGAGAGAATCTTGAGAGAAATCGAGAGAATCTTCATCTTCCCCACTGTATACCTTAATCAAAACATCCCCTCTCAGCACAGCTATCCAGAGTCTGCTGAGGAAAGAACAAGTGCATTACAAACAAAGTATTTTAAAAATAATCCCATGCAGACACATTGACAGAATTAATTGTAGAACAGTCTACTTAAGGAGACTGACTCACAACGGTTCTATTTTGATATCAAAGCTTAGAGGCTTCAGGGTGCTAAAATGGTGGGAAAGTATTAAGTCTTGACCAAATCAGATACTTTCCTGTTCTTGAAATTAGTTAATTAGTTTAAAAATTAAAACACTGAACTTCATCACTGGGCTTTTGTGTTCCTGAGGCATGTAGCACAGATCTGGTGAGAAACTTTCAATTCTTCATACACGGGTTGAGAAAAGAGATGCAAACAGAATGATTAAACACGGCAGCTCCTTTCTCTCAGTAACAAGTTCCAGAGCATCACACACCACACGCAGCAACGCCCATCACTAAGCGGGGGCACAAATCCTGCTCTTACTCACACCCCCCTGCAACCCCACTACCTTCGGTGGATTTTTTTTTCCCTCACAAATGTAAAAAGGACAACATTACTTCAAAACATTCACTCTGCATTCATCACACTAAGACCAACACAACAGGGCCAGCTCCAATACATTCACATAAGAGCTGCAATAACCATACTTGCACTTTTGGTTTTGTCAGACCCACATGAATATTTATGCACATTTCCATGATATGTCCCTCGGTTTGCACAGGGCACAGGTTGTTAGCAGCTGAAAGCCATTAGCATCTGACAGCTGCTAAAAGAGCTTGTTTGAAACAAATAGGTAGTCCCAGCCATTGTGGAGCAGGCAGGTGATTAAGGCATCATTACAAGCTGCATCTTCTTTGGCAGCTGCGGGGACAAGGAGGGCCCTTCTTGCCCTGCTCAGACCTGCCTGGTGCAGGGGGGATTTAATTATCACTACTTAATGGGTAGTTTGTAGAAGATGAAGACCTGACAGAAACAGATAGTGGGCAAACACAGGCCACAGATAGCAGCTGATGAAGTAATTACAATCCAAATAAGAGTGGAGGAGCTGGCTGGGAGCAGCAGATGTTGCTGTCCATCAGCATCTCCCCATAAAACATATGTTCAAATGTTACTTGAAAAGAAGACGGCAGAACATTATTTGCAGAGCTACAGGATGCTGGGATTCTCACAGGGAAAAGCCAGGAGATCTTCTGGGAGCTGAGGGGTGGAAGACATCCAGTGCATGGGTCAGGGATTGAATGGATGGGTATCAGGAGGAACCAGGGAGGAAGATACTCCTTGGCCTTCAACCTATCAACAGCCTCCCCGCCCAAACCTGCTTCACAGATCTGATTCTCAGGTAGGGAGAGCGGGAATGAGCTGATGAATTGTAACCATGCTCAGAGGAAGAGAGAGATGAAACCCATGCCCTGGGCAGGCAGGGCCAATGACTTTCCACCTCAAGTGGGCAGCCATGGGAAGGTGGCCAAAGTCCTACGTTAACCTCTCTGGGTGGAAAAGGTTGCACACAGGGCAAGTAAGAGATGCTGCTCAATTTTTGTTCAAGTCACAGCATTTTGCTTTCTTACAACCAAAAATGATAGCATGTGTTGGGCAGAGATGAAATGGTCAAACACAACAGAAGAGAGGTACAATGCAAGACAGCCCTTCTGAGATGCTGGAAATGCTCGTCTTCGTACCACACTAATGAACACAATTATTCCACTCGAGGCTATTTCACAAGTTATTAAAAAAAAAAAAGTAAGAGCAGGAAATGTCAACATTTGCACATTACTTCCTTTCAAACCATTTTCTTGGCAATGACCCCATCTGCTCTACCTCAACTTTCTTCTAAAAGAGAATTAATATTTATCTTCATGAACTTAACATTTAAAGAATTTCTGAAATGACTTTACCTACCCACCACACTTGTTTCAGCATTTTATTTCTTCAAAAATCTGTTGAATAATTACCATTGTAAACACATTTATGCATCAGTTTATATATATTTTAAAAATAATAATAAAAAAAGGCAAGCCATACTCGATAGGAACATAACTTTGGTCTGTAAATGGCCATGCACTCTGTCCCATTATAAACCACCATGTACCTCTACAGCATCACTGCCTCTGATGCAAAGCCAGAATCAGAGCTTTACAGCATTTTCTTATTAAGTTACAGATCAAGTATGCTAGAGTGAAATGGCCTCGATGAGAATGGTGTCCAGGGTTTCTTTGTTTAACATTGAGCTTTTCAAATATTGCAGCCTTTTCTCTAGAGACGTATAAACATCTCAGAAACAGGTTTTTTAAAGCTAAAAACATCATTCTTTGATAATGTTCATCTGAAGAGAGAATCACGTCTTTTGTTTTTGTCTGGGCTCACAAAAAGGGATGTCAGAAAAGATGAACGTATGCATGTACCACATTTTGGGACCTAGTTTTCAATCCGCCCTTTCCCAGTTGTACTACCCCTGTCAGAAAGAAGATGACCCCTTGGGACAACCCATGCGGATCCTGACATCACCCCTGGAATGGCCTGTCACCTCTGCCTTTCACGAGCCACTGGCAACATCTGAGGAAGCAGGGGTGGCCAAAAGCAGCTGCAGCAACCTGGACTGTGAGCCCTGAACCCTCCTGGCAGATGCATCCTTGGGCCAGTCACTCTCAGTGCAGGCAGAGAGGAGCAGAGGCTGCCAAGGCTCCAAGTCTACCTCTTCTGTTGAGCACGTAGGGAGTCTGGCCTTGATCTCCCAGCAGATTTTTTCCCATGTTCTGTGTACGTTGTTACTATTATAAGCACAATCATGGTGAATGTTTGTGCAAATGATTAGCTCTGAATCTTCTTGGTACTTTATACATCTTTGCTACTATTTTTATTTTACTTGTATTTTTGGAAATGGTGAGCATGGAAATATATTCCACTTTCCTGGAAGCATATGCACAACATGGCTCTAATTCACAAACCCTGAACTTAGGAAGAACAACAAACATTTGTGCCTAACTTCATCAGTGAAGGACCGGCCTCCATTATCCAATCCCAGGGAACTCTCCTCGCTGCATGAGCACGCAGTGTATTTTTAAAATATGCACTGCTTAAAATATTCAAAATTAATATTAACAGAGACCTGTAGTTCTCAGTGTGAGTGGAGAGAGGCTGGAACAAGCACTGCCTTCTATCTGATGTGCAATGACCTTCTGAAATATTTTTAGGCACTGTCCTATAAGCAATATATCTTACACAAATTACCTACAGGTAGAAGGCAACAGTAACCATGAGAAGCAGAGAGCAACATGGGATGAATCTGTGTTTTCTAAAATTGGGAGAAAAATTACTGGCGTTTATAAGGGGATTTATAAACTGCCTACTTTTCAGTCTTGTTTAATCCTAACATACAGGATCACATGCCATGGTTAATGAGATTCACAATGGACTGCGTGTTATGTGATTCTCCCATTTTTAAGTAAAGAAAGTAAACGCTACAGTAATTAGTTCCCTGAAAGAAATAGAATCCATTATGTATCTATTTAGAAGTGTTTGTGTTTCTGGTTCTGGTTCTGTTTGTGTTTCTCCTCCAGGGAGGAGAAAGATTAATTTCCCTAAGTACTAAAAACTTTCAATCTTCACAGCATTAAGCTAAAAACTAAAGTTAGAAGAAACCTGTGTGGAGAAACACTTGCCATGCTGTGAGTTGGAAGAGATTGCCTCTCCTAGCCACGGGAGAAGCCAAACTGCATCGTGCACTGTGATGCACAATTGACTCATAGAGTTACATATCAATATATACCGATAATGAGAGCGTCTAGGAAATACATAAAGGATTAGGAAAAGTTCAATGAAATAAATAAAATCAAAAGTGCAAAGACATTCTCGCACCTCAGAATTTTTGTCCAAGTCAGAAAGGGAATGTAGAAACAAAGGAAATGTAATTCAGATTCAGGAAACTGAGCAACAACTCAACACATGCCAAATGTACATTCAAACCACTGTCTGTAATCTATTTCTGTGAAAAAGTGCACAGAATACTTAACTACACATTGATGTGATTCATCACCTGTAGCAGGAGCCACCAAATACACTAACCTGCTTCCAGCAGTGGCCAACAGCAGATCTGAAGAGAGGAGTCTTACAAGCAAAGTAAACACGACTTGAGTCTACCTGGAACACCCGCTCAGTACTACAAGAGCACTCTTGGCACTTCCTCACCCAGAGGATGATTTAAACCCACACTGCCATTAACAACTGGACAACTGCAGCAATCAATACCATCCTTAAAATCTAAACTTAAGGTAGCAGAAAGATTTGGTACAGGCATTAAATATACATATATGCAACTACCATGCATAGAATGGATGTAAGCTGTACTCAAAGACTGTGAATGTACAGTGTTCATATGAAAAACATGCCAGGAACCCCTCTACATCTCTGCATATACAAACACAACTACCATGTTGCAAAAATGAGGTTTTGTTTTTAACTCTATAAGCTTGTCAAGAAAACAGAATTGGCTGTATTTAACTGCCAACAAAAACAAAGGTTGCAGTTACCCCACAGACAAAAACACAGACAAATGTACCTGTGTTCAGTCACTCTGTAGCAAATGAAGAGCTAACAGGAAGCTTTTTATCAATAGACCATCCCAGAAACCAAACCCTTGTCAAAATTTCAAGAGAAGATTTAAGATTAAGGGCCTTGTTTCCACCCACTTATAATTAGAAAAGCCAAGTGTCAGAGAATAATCATCAGCATTCAACAGATGAACCAAGTTCCAAATTGTTTTTACACTTATTTAGCCAAGATTCACAGAAGAAAAAAATAAGAAAACAAAGCAAATAAAACTCAATGTATACATTCTTCTTAGGCAGGAAAAAACCCAAGGGTATGACTGCATAAAGATCACCCGTTTTAGGTGACACCGCCAGACAATTTCCTTTCCTGTTACATCACAGTTAGGTTCCTTATTAAGCTCATTTCTTTAAAAGTCATCCACAAAGGCCCCATGGCATCACAACGTTGCATTCACAGGAGGCTTTGTCAGTGAGGACAGGGTGCAGGTTGTGGTGCTGTCTAAAGGGTGCCCTGAGCAGCTCAGAGCATCGGGGACGAGAGTAAGTGGTGCTTTCAGAGTTAGCCACTCTTGAAGCTCCAAGGCAAACAATTGTAACATACAGGTAGAGAGAGTCAAACCTTGCCAGCTGCTCGTGTCCATCCTTCCAGGTGCCTTGGACGTGGACCTTTTCTCGATATCAATTCTTCGACTGTGTCCTCTCTGAAGCTCACTAGTGTAAGCTATGGTCAACCCTGAAACTCTGCTGGATCTAGAAAAGGGAGTCCTGTCCTGACAGGAGAGCCAGAATCCCAAAGCATTACCTCTCACCAGATTTCAGAAATATCACATGCACTTTGTGTAAAAATCTCAGTATCTATATTCAGCTCCACAAACGTTTGTTCTTCCTTTCCATCATGACTGTTTGAACCATGTTGGCATGCTCCGTCCAAAATGTGCTGCAGGCATCAGTTTTAATAACATCTGTTGTTGAGAAGGACAGGCAAAAGCTAAACAGTCAATAACTGACATTAAACTATGAAGAAATTTGTTTATTTTTCCATTAAATCAGATTGAAAGGTGTAATCGGTGGCATTTTTTCTGTTTAAGACTTGAACATTAATTCTTCTGGTGTAATGGTGCCACCAGCAGATAATAGTCAGAACTGGTATTAGCTGAAAAACCTAGACAAGAATACAAATTTCTCTAAATAGGTTATTTAACCTTCCAAAAATTAATGATATATTATTTTCTGTTATATAAATTATGAAATTGCTATTTCATTTAAGTAACTAGCACATGACCCTAAAATGCTTACATCTGTAACAGCTTATCTGAGAATATTCATTTAGTATCAGGTAACTAATATTTCTTTAAGGCATGTAATGTAGTAATACAAGCTACACAAACCATTTGTTTAATTTGATATAGTTTAATCCTTAAAGCGTGCCTTGGGGGGAAAAAAAAAAAAGGCATGATATCCTTCACATAATTAAAAAAAAAAAAGACGGCTGACAATTTAGGATGGGCAAAACAACACTGATGCTATAAAGCAAAAATGGCACAAAACCTTTCCTCCATGGAGAAAGAATCTCATGTGAAACTTCAAGGGGAGCAAGGAAAGATCAGAGTAACAGCTAACCCTTTTTTCCCCCTCAAAATGATCCTTACATTTTGCTTGCTTTGACAAAGATTTAATGAGAAAAATGCTGCTGTGTCAGGCTGCAGCTTGGCGTGGCTTTTTGTCCCATAAACTTCTCTTAGACAGTCAGTCAGTCTGCCACTGCATCAGCTCCAAAACCACACACAAAAATGCAGTAACACTTCCCCAGTTTCACAATGTTGGGGTTATTTTTGTGATGAGAAGCACGTAAAAGATTACAAGCTGCTCAGATACTGTGGTATAAGGAGCTTTAAAATGCCTTGGTATAAATTTGTTCTGGTTTCCTTCAAATACAATTAAACTGAGAAGTTGTCATCCATACCATGCAAGTACGGATTTCCTTTCACACAAGGAACTGGGAGTTAGATCATAGTTGCAGCAATGTAATTGAGCTAAACTCAACTGCCTTGAGAAGAGTTACTCCAGACTAAATATGAATAGAGAAATATGAGAATCAGAGCAGCTATCAGCAAGATAATTTAAAACAAGTCTTCCATCGCCTGATTTACAGGTTTCGAATGCAAGAATATACATAGGAAGCACGCATATTTCCAGCTATTGCCTCTCACTGTGTTATCTCAAGTTTAATGGGGCTAATCTGGAGCACCCTCGGCAGCCCTGTGGGGCCTCAGTGCACAAACCCGCAGCTGAAAGTCACTGTCACCCGTTGTGCATTCACACTATTGCACCTGCATATTTTATTTCGCACACAAAAGGTCAGAAGCTTGCCAGCAGGCTGCCTGCCTTCTCAGCTGCACAATGCACCGAGAAAAAAATAACTCCAAGGAGCTGCTTGCTGTAATTTCCTGCAATTTAAGACTATTTATTTTTAAAACTTTTTTCTGCCAGCCTCCCCATCTGACTGTCACACTCTTGCTGAATTTTATCACCAGAACATAGTAATTTATTAGAGATCAAATCCAACCAGTTATTTGACTGTCTTGGCTTTAAATACTACTCAGCCTTTTTAGCTGCTCTGAATCCTTAGGGCTCTCTATAATTAATGTTTCTTTAGCAGAGGCAGTAGGGGACTGGCTGTGCACAGCCCCTGTTAACCCTTTGCTGAGAGCAACATAAAACCACAGCGACGGGCTGCGTTTGCAAAGGGATTGCGACAAACCAGCCACAGAATTGTTTCTACTTCTGGCATTTGAAAATTACTCTTTTTTACAAGTGGGCTGAGTATAGCCACTGTCTACCCACATGATTAGAAATTGGTCTGTGCCTGCAAATGTTAATTAACAGATGGGGGGTTGCACCCACACATATGGCATTTTGGGAGAGACTGGATCTTCTGTAAAGCTTTTGTGGCAGCTGAAGGGATTTGAGATGAGTGAACGGGAATCAAAGGCTGAGTATCTGCAGTGTCAGGTATGTATCTGTTGGCTGTAATAGTGGCACAGGAGGAAACATACATGAGAACCAGGGGCAAGCTGGCACAGAATATTTGAGCCAGAAGATGGGGTGGTAGGCAAACACTAAGAGCGCACCAGAAGAGATGAATTAGGATGCCCAGCATCATGCACGCTAATTTTCCCCTCCAAATTTGACCCAAAAAATCATGAAGCTTAATGCCAGCCAGCAGACCAAAATGAAGTGTCACATTTGAGGGGGTGAAAAAGAGGGGTCAGCCCTTTCTCTGCCAGCACATGCCTGTTTCAAGCCTAATTTATGATAATTCCCTGTCAACAAAAGGGTTTGCCCAACTCCACTCACATTGGCCACTTCTAAGCAGCCGACTTTTGATAAACTTTCACTTGTACCCAAGTGTATCACAGTACATCAAAATACACTAGACGGTCCTTGAAAAGCAAAAGTGATCCAAAGGATCACAGAGCTGCCCAGGTTGGAAGGCACTTTAAACCATCATCTGGTCCAAACTTTCTTGGAGAAGGTGACATGATCTAGCACCCTGTCCTATTGCATCTTGATAACTTCCAGGATGCTGCTATCATCTAGAAATGCTCCTTTGTCCCTAGCACAGGTAAATGTTCGTCAGCTTCAGCGGCCTCCTGAAGAAGCCTGAAATGACTTAATGAACAAGGGCCACATCTACCGCAGCGTCAACGTCTTCTTATTTTGCAGCTTGCCCTTCAACCTCACTCCTCCTCGTTTTCTTCGCAGTTGAACCAGAATGAATACAAAAATATTATGTGTAAATATTTTATTCCTGCTTTGTAAGATAATCTCCTTTAGGTCAATATTATTATAGCCCAGGGGTCAAATAACAGGTATTTGGCAAGTAAAAAACATTGCACAGTAAAGTAAGAAGCCCAATAATGAACTATTTTTTCTTTAAATTTTAGAATCTTATCATCCTTTTTTTTTCCAGCTATGTGACCTATTGCCACAAACAGAAAAAAATATAACCTAGCATAGGAAAACAACAATATTAATCAAGGTCTTCTCTCGGCTTTATATTTGTGCACTAGTGAGGTTTCCATAGTTAAGAGGGCTGAATTTGACCTCAGAACATTCCAATAATCTGTTGTAAAGTAAAACCACATAAAAATTACTATATTTGATATTTACTCATTAAAAGTTGTTATTGCAACTGGAATTCTGAAGGGGCTGCCCTAAGAAAGCTTTGTCCTTTTCTGAGTGAACTATTTAAGGCCGTATCCTTGACTGAACTTCCAGCATTATAGCCAATTTGACTAAGTTTGTACCCAAAGCACTCCCAGCAAAAATAGCTGCAGAGCTCCTGTGCAGCAGTTGTCTCAAGAAGACAGTCTCTGATTTTTGCAGTTCTCTTACACTGTATTTTAAGTAGACTTTTTCCAAGGCTCTCATCAAATAGTTTTTAATAGTGAGAGAGATGTTTGGTTTAAGTCTGTTCAGTTTCCCATGAGCAAGAGCATTGGGGTGACTTTCAAGAATATATTTGAATTATAGACACTGAATGAATTATAACTGAATATCAAGATCTATGGTGGGCACAAAGTACTGTTATACATTTCATTGAATAAGGGGCAAAACACATAAACTAAATGACCACAATAACAGACTATTGTTCTGTTACTGAACTATTATGAAAAATGGTAATATTTTAGTCTGAACTATAAATTATTTCAAAGAAATTTCTACCAAATTAAGCAGGAAAGCATCGAATTTTACAAATTGCATGCATATTCTATTGTACTAAATGAGTCTGAAACACGTAAACAACTTGTACTCATTTAAATGTGTTAGTCTATGTCAGCACAATTTTTTTTATGTTACAACCTACATATTTTATAAGAGTAAAGGCAGGTTTAAATTAATACTTGTAGGAGAGTTATATGATGTAAACTACTATGCCTCTGATATTGCAGCCTTTATCAGTGCAAAAAGGCTCATAGCAATTTAACTGAATAAAAAAGAAACCTGACTGAATAAATTGCAATATAAGAGCAAAGCTTTATTACTATAAAGCCTACATTGGCGTGTACTTTAGAGATAGGTACTTGGCTTTTCTATCGCAATTTCTTGGAGTTTTACCAGAAAAATCTATGAAGAGGGAAATAACAGAAGGGTAAAAACACCTAAAGCAGTTTCCAGAAAACAGTGCTCTCCCTCTGCCTTTGTACAAGCATCGGTAGGAAAGGAACACGTCTGGACATGCAAACCAGCCCCAGAGTGCATCGGAGAGGAACAGGTCTTTGTTTAAGGCAGCGCAAGGTTACCCTGCACTTCTTTATTCTGACAGCTTCTGGTAACCATAGAAAACTGATACACGGAACACACAGGCTGAAGGGAGAGGGGAAAGGTCTGTCAACAAACAGGACCATACGTAATGTTGGATACTTATTTCCCTTTCTCGCTAAGGCTTGGCTAATCAGGACTCTATGCAGTTTTGTCAGAAAACAAACACCAACGTCTTTCAAAACCAAACATTTTGCTTCCAATCCCTTGGACCACTGGTCAAAAACAGAGAGAAGAAAAATTCCCCTATCAGCAAAGAAATAGTCTGTTACAAAAGGAAGCATTCTGTGGAATACACAACATTCAAATATAAACTGTTGTCTGGGGTGAAAAACACAACCTAATTTTTCTGAGCTAGTTCCTGACATTTTAACTCCTTCTTAGTGAGCACAACCTCTGTTTATAAAGTTCCTCATCTTTCATCTAATTAAACCCTAAGTGCCAAGGGCTGGACTGACAGATAATGGTGTTACTTATTTCCTTAGTTTCACTCAGCAGGGCAACCACAAAGCTGTTGGATTTTTACTCCTATCCAGTGAGAAGAATGAGACTGGCTTTGTTTTATTACACTACAGACAAGCATAAAATGATGTCATTATTTTTGAATCTTTTGTAAGGCATGAATAAAAGCTTAGAATAGACAGTTAAACTAAAAAGTCTATGCTGCAAGGAACAGACCACTGTCCGTGATCAATACTACTTACAATTTCTTTCTAAGTGCAGAGTCATAAAAAAAAGTCATATTCAAAAGGAAAAGACATTCCTAAAAGCTAAGCATTATGGTAAATGTAAATAAATATACTTATGTGCCCAGTTTGTGCCGATTCCCAGGCCAGATGAATGTCCCAGGGAGCGTAGGCTAGAATAGAACAAGTTTCGTCAGTTCCTCACTTCCTTGCTCGTGGTCTCTGTACCACACACCACAAGGACTTGTGCAAGTTACGATTTTATTAAGCAGGACTACACATGTTTTCAGGCAAATATGTATTTTCTGAAGTCAGAGCACTTAAAAAACTCCAAATTTTCAATTTCTAAAAATAGGATTTGATCACAAATCTCATTCTTTCAAAATTTTAGAGAGACTTCTACTGGTTTCAGAAACAACCACAGAACAATCTGAATTCTGAAAAACAAAAATTAATCTTTGATCAATTATTTCAGTGGACATTACAGTACCAGAGCACCACCCTCTCCTGCCACAGACTGAGCCATTGATGCTTCTGAAAGTTATTTTAAAGCATTTTGAGACATAAATACCTTTAACATTACTTGTGTGTTTTTGAGGAAATCCAAATGGTTTCACCATCCTCTCATTTACGTTTAAGAATTTAGGGTCACAATATCTAAAATTGCTACCTAGCTGTTATTAGAAGTGGTTTAGCTCATAGTAGTTGAGCAATTATTCAACAGCAGCTACTGATATGCTGAGAAATTTGATGTGCTTTCATTGCTTCTCATTCCCCAATAGGAATTCTCACCTTAATGCTTTAGCATTACTGATTTCTGTGCCTTATGACAGTGTGGAATAAACAGCTGATTTTGTGCCCTGTCTGTAACTGTTCGCTCTCTAACAAGAAAGCTTTTTGTACTAAACTATAAAGAAATCAATGGACAAATTCAAGAAAAATGAACCAATCATTGCAAGAAAGTGATGCACTTTCAAATTAAGTGTTATGAATTACATATATTCATTCATGCTGCTTATTTGTATTTGTTTTGAAATAACAACAGCTAGCATATTCAACAAGGATTTAACACTAAATGGTATTTTTATGTTTAAATAGTGACTACTCTGTTTCAGAATGGAACTATTTCCTATTCACCTGCCAAGAGAAGAAAACATAATTGGATTAAGAAAAAGAGAACTTGCTCCATTTTTATCCCATAAAGGAACATCCTTGATTTAAGGCACAGGATGAAGTTCACTGCCAAGTATATATTTACAAACAGAATCACTGCCTAATGCTTTGTGATACGAGCTGCATCCTCAGGGTGCAATTACAGCAATTATCTGGATGGATCTTCTCATCAGTAACCTTTGACTCATCTCGTACAAACTGTCAGTCTTCATCATCAGATGCGGAAAGCAGCGTATTGTTTCTATTCAATCATCTGCTTCTGAGAAAGAGAAAACCCCACTATTAGGACAGCCTGCCTGCCCATATATATGACCTCCTGTAGCTAGCCTGCATCTGCCAGGCGGAGCGGCGAGCCGCAGAACGAACAGCAGTTCACTCCTGTCTCCTGTGCTGTTGTTCTGTCACGCCGAAGCCGGCGGGCACCCGTGCACACTTCTGCATTTCTCTGAGGAATTTCAAAAGAAGCAGAAAAAAAGAAGTCTTTTTATATAGAAAGTACAGATGCATTGCCTAAAAGGTGCCAAGTATCTCGGTCTTCAATGGGATTTGTTGGTTATGCATCAATTTTTGGAAGTTGGCCCCAGAAGGGAAGCGACCGCTGTCTCAGCTCCCATCTAACTGGAATCAATTCACTGAACCAAATGGATTTACTATGGACTCGCACCAATGCAACGGTGGAGCATAGCCTTACTCTAGCACTACTATGACATTTATTATCTCTCAACTCTTACTGAAGTAAAATTCCTGCAAAAGTTTTGTTGGAGGGCATGGGCTGGAGAATGCAGCCCATTTAAAGTTAAAGAGATTTCAGTTCAGCAACGCTATGTGATGAAGGGATAAAGAACTCAGTTCAGGACATTTAAAACAGAATGGGAAAATAACTTTTATAATTTTCACTTCACAGTGAAACAGCTGATGAGTTCCTGTAACAGAACAACAAAAAAAAATCACCTCTGCCTTAAAGGAGGGACAGCTTAGTTCTCTCAGCGTACAATTCTTCCAGTAAAAGGATGGCATTTCCAAGGCTTAATTATGATCACCATTAGCTGCTACCTACCATTTGATTAGTTGGTAATAAAAGGAAGTCTCTTTCTTATCAAAGCAAAGATCAATGTCACTCCTTCTTTTCATTCTGCCCATTAGCTGCAAATGTTGTTATGTGGACAGGGCAGGGATAAAACCAGTAACGGACTAAATCTGGAAAAAGAACCAAACACAAAACTAAAAATAAATAATTTACAGAGGTAACTCAAACAGTCAACTACCAAAGAAGAAACAAATTAAATTCTTCATTGTCAAGTGCCAATTCAAAGTGAAAACAGATTGAACCAAAACTGTCAGAAAATTCTTTACCATTTTGTAACGATCACACACCCATGACGCCAGACATAGTCCAACTGTTTCAGTGACTAACTTCAAACAATAGCTGGGCTGTTTGAAAGCACAACAACGGGGAATGTTTGCCTGAAGACATACTATATTAAATTGATTTCAAATGCATATTCAGTTCCTTTAACAAAACAAATGTAGATATTAAACTCTGAGAGTGGAAGTTACTGTCAGAGCCATCTATAACATTGTCAGCCGTAATTCGGTCATCCATTCGTGACCTCACGGAATGAGCTTACATCCAGTGGGAAAGATGGCAAAAGAGGCCTTTATTTGTGTCAAAGGAAAAAGTTACTCTTTTCACTTTTCGTACTTTAGAAAGGTCTTAAGACTTTGGTGTCTGTATCTCCTTTATGAAGCTTCCAATCACCAGCAGATGAAACTCTCTGCATTTCCTCCTTATGAGACAATTCCATGCCACCATTCATGCCCAGGGCTGTTAGTCCTGCTGCCTTCAAAGCATCTTAACCACTGACCTTTAAGAAGTCACAAATGTGATTTCAGTTTTAATATTCTGAGTTTAAAGTCTGTGGAAGTGATTAACAGCACTGGCTTAATGTCATTAGGTCCTTGCCCATTTGCTCACCACCTTCTGCTAATTAATGTAACTTAATCATTAGGGAACTGATGACCCCAGGTGCTGCAACACCCCATGTTTCTATTTCTAGTTCAGCGAGATTAAACTAGTAATATGCAGCAGCATATTGCAGCAGCAGGCTTCATTGCTCCTGAAGGCAAAAGGATTCAATCAGAGATTAGTTTTCTCTGTGTACCACCTTTCTCATCTGTACAACGGAGACACCACAGCTCTGATAAGGTGGACAGTCAGGCTTCCTCAGAAAAACAAAACCAGAATTCTCCTTTTACTAACTTCTTGTCAGTTTTCTTTGCAGTGTAGTTGCAAGATTGTTAAATAACCAAGCCCTTGCACTGGTAGCACTCACCTGGCCTTTCAGTGAACCAACCTGGCCAAGTCAGCCAGCACAGAAGGTAAACACAGCAAAGGCACGTTGATGAGGCATCACAGTCAGTGAACGTGGTGGGACCAACTGTGCCATCTGTGGGGCTGTGCCAGCTGCAGTGGGTGCCAATACCCATTTCAGCAGCAGCCCAGCACAGCCGTGCTTCACCAGAAGACAGACAAGTACACACAGCCACACACACTCTGTTCTGGCAGCGGTGACTACACTTTGTAGGGACATTAGGACTTGCTAGCCTGCTAAGGAAGAAGGCTACAAAGAACCCCGGTAAGAGAATTTTGACGTGGATGAATTCATCAGCAAGATATCTTACCAAGTGAAAACTAAGACAAAAACTTAGACATGCATCATTTGTCCTTCTGCCTGCTTAAGTAGATGTGAACGTCCACTGCCATCTACAGGAAACTCCTCTAATTACCGCTATCAGTCATCAACCCACAGCTTGCTACTACGTAAGCGCAGGTTCCAAACGACAGCCCCACTCCTGCTTCATGCCTTTGGCAGATTCTAGGATTTTGGGGGGATCAAGTCTTCCAAGTTTCAGAAGACAATTCATTCTAGTCGATACACCAAGAGCTACTTACTTTTGCAGCATCATACGCCACATGTCAGCGTCGTTGAAGTTACTGGGCTTCAAGGTCTCTTGATACAATGCAAAGCCTAATTAGTAAAAAAGTATTCAAAGTACTGTTTTCACTGCTTTGCTGCTTTTATCTACTGGGTGCGATGTGTTACATGTGCCTCTGCAGGAACCGTTCTTTTCCTTACACGTGGACTATTTAAAGCGTAGACAATTTCTCCTTGCAGAGGAATCTCTGCATGCTTCCTCCTACATAGAAGTCTTTTCCAAACAACTGAATTATCTGAGAACAGTTACAGAATACTAGAGAACACTTCAGCATTATCTGTTTCATGTCACGAATCACTCCTGTATATTTAACAGGAATCACTCCTGTATATTTAACAGGACTAGTAAATTAAAATTGGCATCTGTTAGAATAGGTACTGCTTTAAAAAATATTAATACATGTGTACTCATCTATAATACATGAATAATGCCATTAAATTATCTCTGTAAAATAAACATCTGAAAGCCACAGGGATGCAAATTCTTAATCATGAAGAACAACCACTGTTTGTGGTTAAAAGCAGAAGACCATCAGGAATGACTCCTGGAGAGGTCAGAGCATTCTAGATTTTCAAAAGGACACATTTCTAGCTTCTAAATACTTAAATAACCACCTTGCAAGTTCAGAGATAACAAGATCTTTTATTATTACATTCATATTCCACTTTTTGTAGTCTGATTTTCAGATGTTAGCCCAAAATGTTATTATTAACATTAGCTTTGTTATTAACAATTCAAATGAACAATATACAGTCAGAAAACTGATCAAGAAGTTTACACAAACTCTAAAATGAACTTTAACAAAGAAATCTGTTGGTTAGAATTTATGACACAAATGGAAATACCACAAGAAGAATAAAGTCAACAATATTATTTAAGCAATTATCATGGACAGAAGTCACCTTAAGTCCTGTTATTGACAACACAGCTAGAACAAATCACTAACTTCCTAAAAGTGGATAAACATTACCATTACAAAACTGGACGCAAAACAGTAATTGCAGATCTTAGTTAAACACTCAAAACCATTTTAATGGAAGGTGGACAAAGCAAGGGAGTAATTTTGATAAATTTAGATACACTGACTTCTCAGTGATGACTAAAAGCAGATGCTACAAAACTGAATGAGGTTTCTACTACTGAAGTGGTAATTCCTGTTCGTGTATTTGATTGAGCTGATTGATCATGGTCTTGGTGAGGCCCTTTAGAGAAGGGTGGTCTGTACCTTCTAAAACTGGATAATTTATTCCTGTAAGACAGCAAGCATCTCTTGCTAATACTGACATCCTTATCTCCTACTCACGTGCACAGAGGTACTTAGGACACAGCATGACAGTTACAGCTCCAAAGCACACCCGCCATTGGTTTGGTATTATTAACAGCAGAACAGTTGCCAAATTAAATAAAATTATCCTCGTAGAACAGGCATGTAGACATGTTATCAAGCACAGGATAAAGCTGTTCACTGAATATACTAACTGGAAAAGAACATAAGCTTTCATTTTTAACAGCCTTTTCAAAGTAATAAAAGTTGAAATTTCCAGTATTTAGATCTCAAACTGCAGTTGATCTGGGACACGCAGCAGGATCTACTCAGCTTCTCTAACAAACACAGCTTGCTCACCATGAAAAGCCAAACTATTTTATACTGGCTGGCTTCTGCATTATATTTATACTGAAGTTAAACATAGATGGTAATCTTGAACTTAGAATACGGGTTTGGCATTTTAACTATTTATTTGTTACATGACCTGATAGTAGTAAAATTGGTTAGTAATGCTAAAGCTTATTTATAATGAAACGTAACATAAGAATAGCAGCGTTAAAGATGAATGCTGTAGAAGTAAATATTTAAGATTTTATGAACAGGTTTCCAAGAATTAATCATAAATGACAAAACCCCCCGAGTGAATAGTGCATAAATGGGGATTGTAGTTACTGTAACTAATCATAAAAATCACTAGTACTTACTGTAATTACTCAGTTATTAACAAAGCAGTAAAATCGATAGACTTATAACCTAAAAAATAGAAGTTAATTGTATTTGACAGTTACAATTTCTCTGATCCTTAAATTAATACAAACGTAAACTTTCCTAAATAATACAAGTGTACTTTACAGAAGGCCTAATTAAAAATCACAGTCACGGGTGTTTTGGATCTAGTGCTAAACATTCGATCACAATCTTAGACAGAAACACTTGTGAGGAGGCTATTTAAAGGGGACGGAGGAGGGATGGCAACAGCTACCACCGGCACTTGAAAAAATAGCCAGCTTAAGATGACAGAAAGTTATCCAGTCCCAGAAAGGGCTGGTCTAGCACACCTTCCTGACAGCAGCACACACACCTGCTGCTCCATTTCTGCCATGCAGCTGTAGTCTGCCCAGTCAACTGATCTGACCAAAACTAAGACAAGAGAAAAGTTGAGTTTCTAATGAGAGCTGCATGCTGATCCAACTCACCCTACAGCCATATGGTTGCTAGAGTCAGAAAAAGAGGGAAGAAAGAAAATTACACCCGGGACATGCGGAAAAAGACAAGACAGGCAGCATGGTCCAGATGTGAAACTATATCCCAAAGCATGTAGGAAATTAATATTCTAACAACAAGCCAAAAAGTAAGGGATCTGCTTCTGCCACTATTTTCCATGCTGATGTAAACCTAAAGGAACTCTTCTGAAGATAATCACATTATACCTACTGAAAACCACAGGGAAAAAGAGAATAAAGCTAATAACATTAAGCAATTACTACAAGTATATGACATAAAACCCTGCACATTTTTAGTACAACATTTTATTTTAGCATTGTGAATTCTATTAGAAATGAATGTGTTGCAAAAAGGTCTAGTAAATGTTCCCTGAATTAAAAAAATTATTTCCTTTCATGTGCTCACCTCAGCAAAGTGCCATTTTTAGCTTTCTAACTGGACATAGTTCCACACTTTGAACCGGTCAGTTACAACCAGTGAAAACAAGGAAGACCAGAGTCCGTTCCCGCATTCTCTGTCCATCATGCTGAGAATCATTTCTAAACTAATTTCTGTTTTCTGTTCTTTTGGAGTTACTGTTTCTATTCAGTCTAAAACAGGAACAATCTCACAGACAGTGGAAGCATCTTGGAAAGATTCCAGGTCAACTTTGAGAAAAAAAAAAAAAGAAAAGAAAAAAGAAATATTGTGGTGATTAACCAGAAAGACAAGTAAATATTTAAATAATCTGAACAAATAGGTAATTTAATTTAGAGGAGAAAATATTGCCAGTATTTTTACAGCATATCTTTTGTCTTAGTTTATTTGAAGAATGAATATATTTTATTTTGAATTACAGTACAAGCCATGTTAGTAAGTAGCACCCACGGTATTCTTACCAGAGGAAAACGCAGCACTATTTAACTGGAAATGTAATTATCCTACACATGCATTTTCTTTTTTTAGTTATTATTGAGAGCAAATAATTTATACTGGAGCAAAAAAAAATCAAGCTTCCAGTTGAAGGTATCTGCAAGATGCCAAGAAGAAACTGTTTGCAAGTAGCAAAACATTAATAAACAGCAAAATCTAATTGTTGCAAAAGCATAAGCGCTGCAGCTGTAACATTCCTAACCATACCATTAAGAGCCTTAACCAGTGAAAACAGAAGTGTCAATGCTAATGTAAACTCAGCTGCTGATATATATTCATTAGATTCAGAAAAGCTCCCACATTTCTTCTTGCTATGTCAGAATTTTATCTCAGTGTCCCTGGCCAGATCAGCGTAGATATAGTCTGACAGACCAACAAGTGAGGGTTTAGGGCAGCTAGGCCTCAGATCTACCTCCATTCTTGTCTCTAACTCCCTAAAAATCACCTGAAGAATCCTATCAAGGTGTCTACTGTGGATTTCAAACAGTACTGGGAAGCAGAGGGGCAAAAATGACATGATATTCTGGTCAGGCAAAGCTATTTTTTTTGTCCCTGGTTGCCCCTGAAGCGACCTCAGAAACACAACCAGCTCTCACCTGGCAGTGGTGCAGATATTCAGCATTAGATCAGCCAAAGGGAAGGCAGGATGCACAGGGATACAAACCTCCTGCCCACGGCCTGACCTATCTCAATATTGTATATTATGCTTCAGCTAATTCAACTGAAATGCACAAAAAAGAAATTCTGAGCAGGCACCTCCTCTGGGTCAGATTTAGACGGTAAGGTGAAACTGCCAGAATATTACTATGTATGTGGTGACAGGCTAAGACGCAGTTGAGAGAACAAATAAAAAAACCCACAACCAATCAGCATATGCTTTCAGCAACACAAGTAAGATTTAAAATAAATTATTGTTTCAGGAATGTACTAGTGTAACCCAGATAGAAAAGGCACTTCATTTGTTCCCGTGGAGTTCACACTGACAAGACATCAACTGACCAACAAGTCTACCATTTTGGTCTGCCAAAACCTGAACTTACTCTTAATCTAACAAGAAAAGATAAGGAAGCAAAAGAGAAGAAAAGAGAAACTATGGACCATCTTTTGGCTTATACTGAAGTTACAGAATAAACGCTCAGTGCTCAAGAGCTATCCACAATGAGCAACATTACATAATTACAAGCGGGTTTCTGTTGGCACAGACACGCTGAACCAAGAGCTCTATAAACTGGTCTGATCACCTTGGCAGTACAACAAAAGAATGACTCTAGCTATTGAAATCAGTAGTGTTTTTATTATTTGATCACTATCTGGTCTGAGAGAGAAGATGAGTAATTTCTTCATTTAGGTGTGCTAAATCTTCTGTGATTAACACACAATCCAAGTTCTGATACTGAAAAGGTTTCAATCTGGTCTGTATTAAAGCAGTCTATTATAAGTGATGAGCTCTTAAGGAAACTCACTGTGGCTTAACTCAGTAATGCTGTGTTTCCTCCTCCTTCAGAAAGGCAAAGGAATTTGTAAAAGGAAAAGAAAATGCATTTCTAAGTGCTACTAAGCAGGGACTTTAGGAAGATGGAGGAACAGAGGTCCCAGAATGGGTACCTGAGCAAAGACCCAACTCAGATGACAGAATTTCTGACTTACAGTAAAGACTATTCTGAAGTATTCTTCCATTATTAGCACCTAAATTAGCTTCATTGTGAAACGGTAATTAAACAGCAAGGGAGATTCACTGCCTTAGCCTTTTATTCTTGATTCTAATTTACATGATTAAATTCTAACTTATTCACTGATTACCTTCTTGCTTAACACGCTTTGGGTTCTACTGGGTTTTATTTTTGCCCTTGCTTCTTTTTCTGGTTGTAGCAGTTTCTGGTCTCACCAATCCACAATTTTCAGCATGCTTATGCATATTAATCTGTACGCATAATGAAGCATAAATATATGAATTAAGTATTAATGTATGAAGCAATTTAACACAAACACAAAACCCAAATATGGTTCTGACAGACAAATTTTGGAACACTAAGTGAAAGGCTTAGTTAACAACCTCCATAAAACTCCTGAAGATTTTCCAGAATACATATTAACATTCTGCTTTAAAGGAACATTTCTATTTGGTGGATATAAAATCAAATGTATCATCTTCTGGTTCCTGGACAAACAGTAAAGTTTTACATGCAAAATCTGTATGAGGAGAAAGATTACATTTGCTTTAGAAGTGTGCACAGTTAACCCAAAATTAGAGATACGTTCTCACTGCGTATGGTTTGGAAGAAGTGAATAATAGTTTCTTACTCTCCTTCCTGGACTGGTCCTAGTACTCTTTCACTCCAATTATCTTCCCCAGTTCTTTAATTTGTCTTAAAACTCAAACCTCTGCCCTGCCCTTTTTTAAAGACAACTACTGTATTAAACATTATTTACTTCAATACTGGATTGTACAAACCAGTACCGACCCTAAAATATGATGTGGCAGGTATTTTCTACATGAAGTGGAATACTATAAAGTTCTTCATGAATCCCCCAGAGTAAGGTTTGGGAAAGAAAACAAACAATTCATGCTAGTTTAGCATTAAGGAGTTAACATTTCAGCCAGTGCACTGCTTTTGACAATAAGATCTGCAATACTTAGCTAAAGATAACTCTACTGAGATTCCTTAAAAGGCAGTATCTTACCCAGAGTGAATAGCCCTTACCACATTTAGGGCATTCATAAATTGTTGGTTTAATATTAGAATCATGGTGTTTCCTAAAGTGAAGAGTGAGAAGCTGCTTCTGTCGAAAGCTTCTGCTGCAGTGTGAGCAAGTGAAAGGCTTCTCACCAGTATGGATTCGTTTATGTTCAAGTAAGCATCGTTCCTGGAACGAGGAAAATATCTGTAACATAACTATCCTGCTCTGTGACATGTTAAAAAACACTCCATGCACGCACACAGAAACGTGCAAGGACGCTGCAGACTCCTTCATTATCCTCCACCATAAGCAGATGCTGAAGAACACACCAGACTACTGCCTGCTGACCTGGAGAAGGTCAGAGGTATTCCTCCTAACCTCATTAAAATTAACAGAGAAAATAATCAGAATAGAGCCATGGTACATTCCAACATTTGAAGGCCAAAGCAGTGCTATTCTAAATATATATTTTTTACAATAATATTTTAAGTCCAGACTGAATTTATTCCATGACACTGCTGAAAACTACATTCAAGGCACAAATATATTTTGTTCTTATCACAGTGTCACTGAAAGCGATAGCTCTTACTCTGTACTTCTAAGCAGTTCATGTACTTGAAGATTTATCAAGAAGATATCCTCAGACTTCGCAGCACTTCAGTTTTACTGCTTATTTGTGTACCATTTATCTTTCAAATAACATAACTATTTTAGTTAGACTGCAGTCACAAAAGTTTTTCTCCTCTTAAGGTAAATATAACCCCAAAGCCAACCATAACTTGCCAAACCATCAACTAAATAAGCATTATTTTTTCAGTGCATTTAAATACCTGCTTACATACGTAGCTGCAGTGATCACATTTGAATCTTTTTTCATTTCTGTGAGTCTTCTTGTGCTGAATAAGAGCATAGCGCTCATGAAAAACAGCTTCACAGTAACTGCATTTAATTGCCACTGCCATGTAGGAATGCAGATTTCGCAAGTGGACACCTGAAAAGTTATTAAAAGAAAATAATTACCACTAAAATTAATTGATTTCCACAATTCTGAACAAGAGTTAGACTGTGCATAGTCCTGAGTAATGCACACATTGTAGAGGAAGACACAAAATGTAGCAGTTCTTTGCATTCTGGGAAATGACCCCAACTATCTAAGAGACATCTGAGATTACTGTATCACCTTCAATGTTTCCTAAGTGTTATACAGGCCAAAAATAATCTTTGATATTGATGTAACAGAATTTAGAATTCTAAGAGTTTTCAATGCTTGAAGTGTAATAATAAAACCATTGTCTGCTGGACCAATGAAGTCAAACTCAGAAGTTTACTTGTAATTTACTAACTAATGCAATTACATGTATTTCGTAGTTACAAGGACAATGCGCTCAGAACTAAACAAGCAGTACAATTTTAGTTTAAGAGGTAAAAGCTGATCTAGTATATGCAAAAAGTACTAAAATATTCAATCTGGTTTAGTTTCTCATATAGCTAGATGTGTATACACATTTTAACTAGAGCTGAGAAAGAAAGAATGCAAGAGCTGAAACGGCTTTTTACAGATCTGACTGTTTTCTCTGGCTTTGAGAAAACTTCTCAATATAATCTGGACATATTTTTGTGAGATACCTTCTTACTGAAAAATAGAGGGTCACAATGCCACAGGTATCAAGCAGGAAAAACAAACAAACAAAGCTAAATATTAGCAACTTTGCATTTTAAATAAACTAAAACATCAACCACAAGATGTCACCACATCTCCTTGCAGGAGGAATTTACCTGCAAAACAATGAATACATTTTCCACAGACATATTCTGTAATGATATGAAGTCATATATAATATACTTGGCACCATCGTAAACAGCAAAAATTAGAGATTTCACCTCCAATTATCTCTAGATTTCCTTTTCAATATTTTCTTTTAAACTCACCCAAGTCACTTTTTCGCATGATAAAGGTACTACAATGTGGACACTGGTATTTTGGCACATTTTCTCCATGCTTCTGTGACATATGGATTTTCATGGTACCACTTTGAGTGAATTTGGCCTGGCAAACATAACATTCATAGGGTTTTTCACCTACAAAAAAAACCCCATATTAAAATAACATATGCTTACAAATTCTTACTTATTTGATAAAAATGCAAAATTCCCACAGATCTCAACAGCAAAATTCTCCAGACCAACCCAAATGTTACTATTGATTGACAATGCACAAAAGGCTAAATAAGTTTACAGAGGTTTATATATAGCTAACAATGCAAAAACTTGGTTTCCAGAATCTGCAAGTCAAACTGATGAAGCATAAAACCATTAATGTAATTCTAAACTATTAATCAGGAATTATTTTCATTATCTTCTACTTTGTCTTGAATAGTTAATATACAGAAATGCAGAATTATCTTCAAATGCGCAAAGAAAGGAAGTTAACAGCTGTAACAACATCATGATACAAGCGTTTCAATATCACCCACCGACAATGGTGGAAGAGAAAGCACTAAAGTACCTTCTTGCTTTTCTTTCCCAAAAAGTCACCTGAGGTGTGAATATCACATAAATAATGACATCAATACTGGCAGTTGACACAGTTGAACCAGAGATAAACAGTTAGTGCTGAGGACTTCCTACCCAGAACTGGATAACACTTCTCAGACTTTTCTGGTTGGACTCCGGTGGTTGACTCTCATCGAAAAAGAATTCAGTTTAATTGCACCAAACTGCCTCAAGATATGAACCAAAGCATGGTAAGTAAGGATATTTGTAAGATTTAATTCAAACCACAATCTCACACTCTGATGACAGACTGGCAACAGAGCCCTGATTGGAACACATTGCTTTCAATGCTACAACAATTTAGCTCTTTGTTCAGCAAATTAGTTACTAGCTATCTTGGGCCACAATGATGTCCATGTTTTGAACAGACATTTTAAACTCTCCTATCAGATACGTCTCCATATAAAATTAATTAATTGAGAAATAAAAGGGACAATTTGATCCACAGAAAATAAGCAACACAAAAATGAATTCTTTTTCTAATACAAGACATATTTAGGAAGAACAGCAATGTACAGCTAGAAATCCAATGGCCAAATCCAGAAGATTTAAAGAGAACCTGGTTTTCGGGCATTTTAAAGCTTAAAATCACAAAGGAGAAAAAGTACTAATTTAGAGTCTAAAATTAAATCACACTAACCCTATGAATGTTAAGGGCTTAAGTACATAGACTTGATCATTACATCAGAGCCCTACCTGAATGAGTTATCATGTGCCTTTTCAGTTTATATGCGTCGTTGCTGGCATAACTGCAAAGGTCACAGGTGTAGGGACGCTCTCCTGTATGTGAGCGAGTGTGTCGTTTCATTTTGCTTGCCTAGTATGAAAGCAAGAAAATTTCTGCAGTAATATTTACATTAGAGGCACAATTAGTTAAAATACAAGCAATTTTACAAAATACATTTACTGCACTTTTAAATATTGCATCAATGCCAGAATTAGTGCTCTCACAGCCCTCCACTTTTCCCCCCTGTACAATCAGCCCGTTGCAGTTTTCAATTACATTTCTGTACTCTTTCCCCAGATGACCTAACTTCATATTCAGTGTCAACATAAACACAAGGAGAACTTTTATAATAAGAACACAAAAGCTAGGATTTTATATCAGCCGAAGGCCATACCTACTACCTTCACGCTACTTGGATATGCCAAACATAAAATAATTTGAAAATACTCAGGAAAATACATGAAAGACCAAACTCTAGATTAACTAAAGTCTTCATTTACCCTCAAGTCCCAATGAAGCACTTTCATCACAAAATTTCAATTTATTCACTGCTCTTGTGATATGTTCTACATAAATATTGTAGGTATGCCAGCTAAAATTATGACTTACTGTTTATAAATACACTTAATGAATTCATTGCTAGATCCATTCAAATCTATAACACTATTCACTTAAATAAAATTAAACATGATTGCCAATTTTTGCCATGCAGAAGTCAAACCATATGCATGGCATTACTAGAGGGCTCCTTCAGCTGCCCTCCTTCAGGTAACACAGCAACATAAGGGAGAGTTCAGCAACAGTACTAACCACTTCCTTATCAAAAGCAGGGATAGAACAGGATACCTTAATTTAAGCTGACAAGGTTTTTAAAGATGCAAGCTATTCAAAATCTAATTAGTAAGATAAGGTGCATGGAATAAAGTTCAGGCTTGCTTACAGCTTTAGGTCTGGACGCACTACATAAAAAATTTAGATACTGAATATCTACTAAACTGTGACAGAGATTCAATCATAGGTGACTTTGATTCAATCATAGGTGCGTAACTGAAAGCCTGTTTGTTCCAAGTGAACCCTTAGGCAGTCTCTGAATTATTTCTAGATTAAGAAAAATTCCGTCCTTTAAAAAAAACCCTCAAATCATCAAGTGTATAAACACAATACATTAAGTTCATTTTTGACATGAGCCAGTCTTGTCCTACAGTATATTTAGTGAAGTATAAGGAGGGCCAGGTATAGTTTTGTAGGATCAAATTCACACAAACACATTTCCTAGCAGCAATTTTAGTATAATAAAAAAGAAAATGCTTTTAAAATATAACGATCTTTAAAAGCTAAATAATTGTACAAATACAAATCTAAAGCTACTCTTTTATAAATATTACTGTATGGACAAAGTAAGGATTCAAGGAATTTGGAATAACTGTCCCTTTTTTGATTGGCAATAGGAATGAAAATATTTGCATACAAATTAAATGCATGTCACCAGAAATTTTTAGCAATCGGCTATCTTGAGGTAATGCTGCAGTAACACAGAGGACAAATTCAACCCGTCAGTGTGGTCCGAGGCCACCAGCAGAGACCAGTGGTCTTTGTTTCAATGCTGTTATACATGGGCAAATGATTCCCGAGATCCTACCTTTATGGTCTCTACAGTCCTTTTCCTCAGTATTGAAACAGCAACCACAAGTTTGGCCATTCCTCCCAATTCAGAATGCGTCTATCAGATTAGCATCACATGTCAAGTATTAATAATTGCTTGACATCTGCAACTACCTCTATAATGTACCAAGTTGATCTCATATAGAAATCCAACAACCACCATTTAGGAGAAACTTCTCAAGTTGAAAAATCTTTGCAAAAATGCAATAAATTGACAGTACATTAAAATCAGTATGTGAACGTTTACAAACCCTCCTGTAAGATCCAGTAAGGCTGTACTTACTTCTACACTAGAATATTTACACACCGAACACTTGAAAGGTTTTTCTAAAGTATGCTTGTAACGCCTGTGTCGTGAAAGGTCACCTTTGGTCACAAACGCCATATCACAGTCACTGCATTTATGGGGTCTGGTACCTGTAAGAATACATGGCTTCTTAGAATTTCATTTAACACAACGGTATCATTTGTCCTGCTCAAATCAAGATGCACAATTCTTTAATAGAACCGTTTCTACTTCATAAGTTTATAATAAACATGATTTAACAAATTGTTTCATATGGTTATGAAATTAAAACATCACAAATAAATTGTATTATGCGCATAGGAATCACGCGCAAGTGAAGTCAATATTCAGTTGACAATGATTTTTTTAGAATGCTATTTAACAAAATAAATTAATACATACACAGAGAGTTACTAGCTACAGACCATGGCTTTTCAGCATGGAACTCCAAATGAAATCAGAGAACCTTCTGAGCACAAAATGATAACAGAATAGAGCTCTAAGACAAAGTCATTTGCCTGTTAGTTAATTTTGCAGACAATATGTAAAATGAAGTATTTTCATATGTTAGATACCTGTATGTACATTCACATGGTTATGCAGGAGAGTAGCCGTACGAAAAGCCTTAAGGCAGAGGTGACACACATGACGTTTTTCATCAGAATGGGTTTTCACATGATGTTTAAAACTTGATATTCTGAGTGAGGTGAATGTGCACAAACCACAGCTGAAAACTGTTTTATCTTCTGTGGGAACAAAGACACATTTAGCTCATACAAGCCACAAAATAATTACTTCACTTTTTAAAAAAATAGCACCAATTGCAATACAGTTCCTCTGCTTTGGGGAAAACTACTTTATACTTCTACATAAAAGGACATCAAAATACATCATAAAAAAATCAAGCTATTGCACATACATTATTGTTATCAATTTAAGACTTAAGTGTTTTGCCCAAAAAATAGTGCCATGTGTTAGTGATACAGTTGAGAGCCTAATCCCAGGAAACCTAACTAGCTCTCACCTCCAAGACAGGATGAAAGTTCCTCTCCTGATAGCATCAGTGAGATATGGTTCATCAAGGCACCTTCAATCTGTGCAACACTTCTTGATAACTGTATAATTAGTACTAAGTAAGCTTGTTCAAAGGTTTGAAAATGGCATGTTAAACTATTCTCAGGTTTTTGGTAGACCTGAAGCCATAAAGTGTATGTAAAAATATCATGATGTAACAGCCTTTTTAAAATTATTATTTGAATATGAGGAAAAAAAAGATCAATTCCTTGAGAATAAAGTTACACTTTCTGGATTACATAACATTTCCAAGTTCATGGCACAGCAGTAATGAATTTCTTTTGAGCTTAACAAGTTAAGAGTAAATGTACAACACTTTCAGTTTAGAGGAAGATTTGAAACTGCGAAATGGCGAATACGTCATGTTTGAAGAGCCTTTCTAGAACAGTTGTCTCAGCTCCCAAGTGCACTCTCTGTAATGATTTTCATGCTGAGACCAAAATGTATTTTATACAATGCTTTATACCACACAGAGCTGTGCAGCTAACACTTCAGTAACAGCAAACAAAAACACTTTATTGCTATTTATTCATTGTCGATTCATGCCCACACAAAAGAACATTGTTAGCTCTGTTAAAGCTGCTCAAATGTGCTTCCAATAAATGCAGTAACTAAACAAGGGACATTAACAATTTGTACACTATCCATCCTTTAAGCAACCTTGGCCAAGATACCTTAATATCCAGATACAACACCACACACGTTCACAGCCTCTTCAAAATTACTGATGTCATCCCACTTTTACAGTACACACATACAGTTTCTAGGGAAACAGTTGCTTATCCATTCCCTTCTAAATCAGTCCTTAACTTCTGCAACATACTTTTACATTCCTAAGATCTTAAATCACCCATTTTCTGTTGCTTCCCCTTGAGTTCAGGGAGATGCCTTGCTGACAGGCATTGATATCTGCCCACCACACACAGCCAGCAACTTGGAACCACTCTAAAATAATCCATAAAGCCCTGAACGAGAATATTTTGAAGCTGAATGAGGGAACTAAGAAGACTAAGTAAATTACTAGCTTTATTCGAAGGCATTTATACTATATTAACTTTGAAATCTCTCTGGAGGTTTCAAATACCACATATTGTTCCAAAGACCATTAATTTCTAAATGCCATCCAAAAATGTCTCTCCTGAACACAACACAGATGACATCAGCCTCAGCAAGTATCTTTTATCGCTTAAGGCTCATTCCAACTTTCCGCAGAATGGTAGATTTAACCTCATCTAAACTTAACAATACTGTGAATATTTAATATAAAGTTTCAAATTCACTTCAAAAACTAACTGAACATATGTTATCCAAAAATGAGTTACAAAGCTTATGAACATTTTACCTTTTTTCTGATGTGGAGCATGAATCTGAAATTTTAGATTCTCAGGATTTCTTACAACTGATTGTTCTGATGGAGTTGCACGATCCTGTTCTTCACTGTCATTGAATGAGTCTGACAACCCATCACTGGCTTTGCTGCTCTGGCTCTTTGTTACCCCAAGAGTGAAAAAAGGCGCCTTTCCTCCCCTCTCTTCAGATGGGGTCAGTTGCTGGACCTTATTTTCAAACACAATGTCATCATTATCTCTGTCAATCTATTTAAAAAATAAAACATTTTACAACTTCCCTAATTAAAGATAACCACTAGTGGCAAAGCAACTAAGCTATCAAAAAATACAAGCTACTAATTCAATTTTAATCTTAAGACTTAAATGTCGACAAAACCACAACATAAAAATTGCATTTAACATACAGCAGCTTAACTGTGAACTATTACTAAAACTGAGCCTCACCTCTTCAAAATCTTACATAAAATTTCAGAGCATCATTTTAAGATCATAGTACTGAGAACATAGAAACTTCTTTTTTTTAAAAAAAAATTAATTTAATTTCAGTACATGCAACTTTTCAAAGAAAACAACAAGAAAGCATGCTCTCATTTTTTTAGGCTGCAGAAGTCCTGTATTTGATAATAGTAACACTTTCTTTGTCCTATGGCAATTAATGAGATTGTGATACTTTTTACATTAGATAAACTTAAGTATGACCATACCTCAGAAACTATCTATGGTAGCACATGAGCTTTAAAATAAAAATAGTATTTTATTATAAAACCCATAGCTAGCACAGGATAAATAGCAATGTTTGCATCTATTTTTAATAAAAGGCATTTTAAGTGAGAACATATTACACATCCAGCTTTAGTGATGACTACAGAATTGTACCAATGCAGAAGTGAAATTGTCTAATGCAACTTTGGGAATCTAGGCTGTCACACCAAATGGCACCAAACTGGCAAACTGAATTTACAACTTGTCTGAATTTCAACAGGTTAGTCAACTAGAAAGGCTAATTTTTTTCCTTTTAAAACATGGGATGATATTATAAAAAGCTGTACAAGGGATTAGATACTTAAACCCAACCAATCTGAATGCCTAGAAATAGTAAGTCAGAACCAAGTAAGCGCGATAGTACAAGCCAACGGCTGACGTATCGCCATCTTCACCATATCCACAACTTGTACCTCCATCTGGTGCATGTCTGGTGTTTTCTCTGTTGGCTTGCTTTCTGAACTCTTTGCTTGCCCTTTTTCTTGCAAACCATTAATCTGTGTCAGCCCGAAGTCATAAAAACCAGAGACACCTTCCTGCACGCTTGCTGCCAGGCCTGCCGGCACCTCGTGCAGCACGACGGCCCCTGCCAGCACTGCCATCACCGTCCCCTTCTGCGGGTGGGCAGTTATCTGACAGATTCCCTCCCAGTCCTCTTCATCTGCCTTCAGACACACCGTCTGTAGTGTCAGCAAGTGTTTTTCACCCGCTTCAGGAGATGGGGACCTCTCTGGGGGGACACATGCCATCATCTGAATGTCGAGTCCTGCACGGTGGGCACCAGCACTGCTCCTCTCCTTCACTCGGATTATGTTGTCCCTGTTTTTTTTTTCCACACACCCCGACTCTGGTGAAATGTTCCAGCAGCCCTAAGGCCACGGACGCTGCAGAGTGAACCTGTTCAAAACGCCAGGATAAAAACAAGGGCAAATCACAGGCTTTCAGGACAACTCACAGGCCCTGCCTCTCTCTCCAGCCCTGGCACAGCCTCGCTGGTCCGCAGAGCGCCACAGCACGGCTGCCTCCCCCTGCCCACCGTCCCGCTCCCACAGCCTCCCGCCCGGCCCCCGCACTCACTCCCTCAAACTCCCGCTGCTCCTCGGCCAGGGACTCCCCCCCCACCCCAAGCCCCCTCACGGCTCTGCAACCCGGGGGCCCCCCCGGCCCCCGCCCTCCTGCCCCTGGCCGCGGCTGCG
>JANHFX010010040.1:16584-32605 GCA_027560015.1 Chloroceryle amazona | reverse complement strand
GTGGATGGCTGAGGAAACATCTCTCTACCTGTGACTTTTTGGCTCAGATGGACGTGTTCATTCTTGGGTGGTTTATGAGCCTCCCTCCTGACCCTGCACCTGTCTATTCTACTTTGTGGAGAACACTGAGACCAAGGACATCTGCGCTCTGCAGACACACTCTGCACAGTCACAGACTGTCACCTTTAGCACTGACAGTGCTGCGTTACCATCGATAATGAGTAATTTTAACACCACGCCTCCTTACAATGGGTTTCAAGAATTTCTCCTGTTCAGCCTCATTCTTTCAAGAAGAGAGGAAGGATCCATGCCTCGCGCAGCCCTGGTTTAGCAAGTCTGCCTTTGAAGCATGTTTTCTCACATTCCTGCTGCTCGTGTCCTTCTGAATCGTGTTTTCTCCTGCCTCATCTGCACTGCTGCTTTGTCTGCCTTTGTTTTACACTAAGATCTCTATTTTCTACCGGATCCTACTGGATGGATCTCTACCACCATCACTGGCTGGGCCATTGTTTGAAAGGAGCAAGATGCCCATCAGTAACACGTCCATAAGGTCACCTGGCAGGTCGTGGAAAGCCGAGGACAGCTGGCACATTCCGCCACCCACCGGCAACACGCTGCGATGTGTTTGGCCCACCTCACAGATGCTTTTTCACTGTCACCTTAAATGCTTATTTTCCTCGGCTGTTCCAGAATTCAGCAGGGTATGGAGGAGAGAGATCCACTTAAGCTGGAGCACTTAGACCAATGACAGCATCTGTATGGGTGAATATTCATCAACTCAATATTAATAGGTTGGTTAACATCCAGCTGGCTGAGCAGCAAAAAAATATTTATGCTGCTCGGCACATGCATTATTCAATTCACTCATCCCTAGCCGGGCTGTAAACACCCCCTGAGCCAGCACGGCAAGAAGCAGGCAGCAAAAGCAGCCTGAGCTCCCCCGTAACCTTGCACTCTGTGCATCATCTGCTGGTTTGCTTTTTTTGGATGGCGGGCAGTTGTATTCTGAAGGTTTGATTAGATTTGTTTTCGTTCTGATTTCACGCTGTCCCTGTGCCAGGCTTCTGACTGTTCCTTTCAGTGACACAGATACAATAATGGATCTCCTGCCTGTTCCCTCCTGGAATTTTGCTGGGGTTTCAGAGAGGACAAGAAATGTTGTTGGTTTTTTTTTAAATTATTTTCTTTTTTGTTGTCGGTGGTGGTGGTTTTTTTTCCTCTATTGCTAAATAGAGACTCTGTTTTTGCTGTGACAAGCAGAATCAGACACCCAGCATGTAAAAAACTCCAAGGCACTGTCTGCCATTGCTTCTGAACTGTTTGCTTTGCTTTGGGAAGCAGAAAAAAGTGTCAGAATTTCCAGTTTGGATAGATGTGCAGCAACAAGAGATTACCATTTCCTTGCCAAAGAGACTCCTTTCATCTGGCATCAAAGAAATAAGACCTATCGCACACAGATGAAGTATTAGTTCCTTTATCTCCCTGTAATGTATGTTAAAGAATTAAGGAAACCGTTGTGATTTTCCATGGCGATCCTCACCAAAAGAGGTTTCAGAGACAGCTCCATCCGGCTTATTTTTACGTTCAGGGTTATGCAGTGAAAGACAATGTTGGGGTTTTTTTAATAGCCGTTCCACTGGTCCCACTGGGAATATTTTTACACCAAATAAACACTCTCTTCTACTGTAATTATTGTTCTGAGTAACATCCTCATGCTGCACACTACTGTGGGGAAAAAAAACATCCATAAATGGTCTGTTGCATAAGTGATGCCCAGCTCCCTGCTCTGTACTGTGCAGCACGTTGTTTTCCATCTGTGGACAGTTTATTCACTCTTCAGGGGCTAACAGGATTTTGATCACTGCAAAATAATAATGAGCACTTCAAATAATAACTTCTGCTTGGGACTACCTTAAAAATACCAAGAGGTCTTCTTGCATAATGATATCCACGGCCCAGCCACGCCCAGTATCTTTTTACCTGTTGGTTTTCAGTTTTCAATGGTCATTTCATCTTGTCTCTAAAGTCCGGATATTGATACTGACTCTGGTTCTGGAATGGAAATGAGTTTTCCTGTTTCCTGCTGGGAATCTTGAAGAAAGAACAGATTCTGCCAGCACAGCTCAGGGGCTGTTTCTAGTGTTTAGCTCATGTTTATCTCGAGTGGACAATATTAAGACAGCTCGGTACTAACCCCTGAAATGAGCAGCCCCCAGCACGGCAGCAACGCATGGCGTGGAGCGGGATTATCGGCCAGCCTGATAAGCACAGAGGGAAGGCTCGGTAGATGCCTGTTCTATCTGCTGAGGGTCCACAACAAGGCGAGCTGCAATACATCTCCCCCCAGACCGGTACAGACAGCATGGCTCCCCATCTCCACACTCTGCTTCGCTTCCTGACACAGCTGGATCCTCTGGATCCAAACCAAACCTGCCTGAGAGAGCGTTCCAGAGCCTCCGCTCCAAACCCAGGACCTTCTCTGCACCCACAGCCAGGGACCCGACCTGCTGACTGTGCTGTAAAGCCACTCAAACGCTGATGTGTCTGCCCCTTCTTGTGTCACCCGCAGCAGCCACAACGCTCCCAGCAACGCTGGTGGTTTGGGACCATGAGGTAAATCCCAGCACGCAGTCAGCGCGGGACCAGCAGCACTGGACTCTGGGTTTTAAGCTGGCAATGCCCGTGGGATTACGCACGGACATAAGCAAGCGGACAGCCCCAAGGATGGCACGAAGCAGGGAAATTTTAGGAGACCACTTAACACAGAAAAACAGGCTTTCCAATCACAAACAGCATTGCCTAAGTTTTCCAGAAATACAACAGCTCTGCATGGTTTTTATTTTTTGGGCCTTAGCAGGAAGAGTTCTTTTATTCATCCAAGGAAGGCTTCATTCTGCCTATCCTAATCTTAATGCAAAAAAATACTCTGGCTGTCACTTACATTGGAGAAGCTTCTTATCCTGTCACAGTCTCTTCTTTGCACATGAAAAGAGAAATATTGCTTATTTGCTACAGCTGCCAAGAAGCACGTTTTGAATTAAACAAGGCGATGTGACAGGCTGAGAATAATCACATGCAAAAAAAAAGAAGAAAAAAGAGGAAAAAGAAAACACGCACAGTGGAAAAATGAATCACACCTATTATCATCATACCAGTCTGGCCATGTTGGTGTCCTAAAAAGGCATCAGTAAGCTGAAACATAACTTGAAATTATGAAACCTTAAAGTGGAATAAACTATATCATATTCTATCCCTTAAAAAAATAGAAGCATTTAGGATTTCACTTGCAGAAGCCCCTTAGTGCTGAAGTAGCACAGCAGCTTGTCAGACTGAACTGTGCTCACAAAGGGAGGGCTGGAACCTGCGGAACTCAGGTTTAGGAGATAGCCACTGGTCAAAAGCTTAGCAGGTCTCAAAACCAAGCCAGCTAATAAGGAAACCACGTCTGTATTATTTGCGGTATGTTTAAAATTAAGATTTATTCTGAATCGTTACATCCCTATGTACACGACTGAGGCAGTGAGTAACCACATCCTTCTGAAAGTGCTTTTTCCTTAACATTTTTTTGCCACTTTTCTCCAAAGCTTCTGGCATGAGGTACTGCCAGTCGGGGGGCTCTGGAGCGGAAGGACAGGGGTGCAGCGTTCCGAAGAGCTGTAACGCCGCTGCTGCAGAGAGCAGCGCGCACGCCTGCGGCCAGGCTGGGTGCCTGCGTCACCCCTCAGCCGGCGGACACAGCGCGCTGGGCTCGGGCAGCACTGACCCGATGCCCTGAGTCCACAGCTCCCAGGACAACTCCTTTAACTTTAGGTGCTGGGCGCTGCTACACGAGGGCTTGTGAGCAGAGAACACGGGTGACCAGTGCAGGTGGAGACTGGAAGCACCGCAGCCTGGGCTGAAGCCCGATGGGCAGGCTGCCCAGAATCATATACCTCCAGCATCACGTTTCCTTGAGTGGGAGAATCCACACAGCAATGCTCTGATTTTACCTGCGAGGAGCAAATTCAGGGGTTGGTGGAGTACTCCAGTGCCTCTGAGTGAAGCAGCCCCAGTTACCATGAACTGGTGCTTTGCTGCTCCCCCAGTGACCTCGTCCTGCACCTTGGGCTTCGCAGGCATTGCTCCGTTCTCAAGGAGCACGACCTTTCCTATTCCTGACTTCTGCAAAGCTACAAGGCCAGGCAGTAATCCCAGCGAAGGGTGGGCATTTGCTGCCTTCCTGATTACCTACAATGTTTCCAGCTACAACATTCACGGGCTGGCTGAGCGACAAGCCGATGGTGACTCAAATCCAGGACACCAGAAGAACCCCGAGATGCAGAAGGCCCCGCAGTGCCTGGCTCTAGCAGCAGGTGGCAATGCACAATCCCTCATGGCTGCAGTTGAGAAAAAAAGCAGCAACATTCCAGAAAATGCTTGTTCAAAGCTCCTGGAGTGAAGTTATCGCAGCCTTCTGTTTCACAGCTCTCAGCTGGCTGCTCACTGCAACTGCAGCGGCTTCCCGAGGTGCCAGCACCCCCCCAAACCACTCACGCTGCCTTCCAGAAGAAATGAGAGGAAGCCAAGAAACAGAAAGCGGCCTTGACAAATTCTGTGGCAGCTGAGGGAACAAGCAGGCACTGCAGCCGATGAGGCCCGTTCCTGCCTAATGGGCCAGGCTCACTCAAGCCCAACGACCAGAAAACTCGGATCCTGTTTGGAGGTGGCTCATTTTCCCCCTGATCTTACCAGCAAGCGCAGAGCTGGGGAGAACCCACAGAAAATCGGCCTTCTCACCCAGACCGTTCCAAGACTCGGTGAATCTAAGCCTCAGCAGAGTTGCCTCTCGGGCACATGCGAGCAGTCCTTTCACATCCCTCCTGTTTCACAGCAGAGCAATTCAACCCCACTTATTTCAGATTATTCCAACACTGCCCAATAAATGCTCGCACCAGTGTGAACGGGGAGGTTGGTGGCAAACTGTGGGGTTTCGAGGGTGTGTCTGCACAAAAAAAAAGTTTTTTTTTTTCCTCCTGTGATGTTAGAAACAGAACAACAGCAACTGTACTGGGCAGTGCCCTGATTTTACCTGGTCCTGTGGTAAATCTGAGTTCAGCACAGAATTCCTTTATCTCCTTGCCTGCAGAAAGCATTTGTGTCTGTACAGATGCTATTAAATCTCCTCTCTTGCATTCTGTTACAGTGCTCATTTAATTGCCAAGAACAAACTGTTGCAGTTCACGTACAAGTTCACCGCGGAGAACTGTGTACAGTGTACAGTGTGCAACGTCCCACCGACTGAAGGTAGAACACGTTGCTCCGGCAACAGCTAGAGAGACACAAGGGGAAAAATATTCATGGCAGATGAGAGGCAATATTCATCAAATGAAATGTCATAAAACTGCGGGGAAAGAAAAATCATAATCAGCTCTCAGATTTTTATCATAAAAAAAGAGCCAGAATTCAGCCAATAAAGTATTTCCATAATTTTTCTTTGACAGTCCCGGCTTTGTAAGACAAAGTCACAGCTAACTAAATCAAGGCGTGATTCAACAGCTATTACAGTTCGCTGATGCCAAATGAAGATTGAGGCCAACATGTTTTGTCTGCTTTTGGAGATCAACCAACTCTTTAAACTAAAACTGATGCAGGGAGGTGGGACAGAAGTGCTATGTTTTGCTAAAGACTTACTCTCTAACTTCCATTTCTCCTCCATTCTGCTCTGCACTGTCATCTCACGGAGCTGGAAAGGTTGGTACGCAGCTCTGGTCTGGTCACCAGATGTCCTGATACGTTGATGTGGTTGGTACCTTTAACCCCACCCCGTCACCTGCATTAGCGCAGATGACGCTCGAACACGCCATGAATGGAATCTTTAATAAGCTATAAGCTCATCTGGACAATTCCTACCTCCCGGCACCCTTTGTGAGAACAGACAAGCAAAAGGCATCGCCAGCCAAATAACCTGTGCTAGAGTCATGAGATTGGCAGAAAAGTCACTTTTGCTGCCCCAGAAAGGACTATCTGGGGATCTGTAGCAAGAAAAGCTGGACACACGATTGCCACAACTGACACGTGACATCAGCAAAGTCTATTCGAGTTACGAGCCGAGTTCCAGGTGCCACTTGCAGCAACGCAGGGAAAATGTGAGTCCCTGGCACGGCGGGAAGTGATGCCCAGGGTGAGGGGCACCGTAAAGACTCCTCCCTGCCACCGACTGCCCAGCAGATCTCCTGGGCAGCAAGAATTTCTTCTTTGAGTAGCTCTTAGGCTTACTGACCATCGACCACGAGGCTCTGGTCCTGTTTTTGAAGGGGATATTTTTCCCAACCCAAGCATTACACACCCAAGTTATTCTTTTAAGAGGACTGTCAGACCTCCAAGAGTAACAGTGCAGCGCTCCTGCCAGAGCTCTACAGATCTGGCTGTAGAGGTCTGATCAGTTCTGCTGGTCCTAGCCAACTTATGAACAAGGCCGTGTTTCTGGTGTCAGTGTAGGACAATCCACTAGTTTCTGCACATAAAATTCGACAACTGATAGTGCAGCAGTCAATGGGCAGGGTGGATTCTAGAAGGCATTTGGAGGACTGAAGAATCTGAATGCTTACCTGTGTACCTTTAGAGATGCATAGTGTACCTGCTTATCTGTGTATCTTTAGAGATCCTTCAGCTCACAAAGAGATCCACGAGACCTTCCCTGCTCTGCTATTGACCTACCTGAGCTGTTGCTTCCGGCCAACATGGTTGGACTGACAGAGGACCTCCCCAGCCTGCTGGACACCACCGGCGGGCCTGGCGTTCCATCCCATTCCTGAGCTTTCCCTGGCTCCCTGGAGGAAGCTGTTCCATGATGGGCTCCCCTCTCTTTGTTTTCCAGCTTTGGTAGTGGTTCAGTGCTGTGACTTCTGATCTTCAGCTCATCCAGTGGTTCTACAAAACACACAAGCACACGCTGCGTTACAGAGAATCTGCCAATTACCCGCGGCACGTAACAAACTTTTGCTCAATATTCCATACACGCCAATCATAAATCTTTTAAGGGCAATTTATATGACGATCTTACCATCCCGGCCTAAACCCTATAGCTGATGTAGGTTTCATTACACTTGTTATTATTAAAACCATACGCAGTGCAGCAGATGGACAAAATCTCTAACTTTTCTGTTGCAACTTTTTAAGGCAGGAAGATCTTTTTGAAAACAGCACCCTACTAAATTACGCTTTTATTAACTGTTTATGGAAAACACTCAAATTCTTTTCAGCTGTCATTTGACTGGGAACAAGTTCTCCTTCAGGCTTCTGACTCTCCCTTCCAAGGCAATATTGTGCAAGAGGCAGATCTGTACTCCTCAGAAAGAACACGTCCCACAAAACTCCCCGGTCTTAATATTTTGGGTGTGCTCAGCACCATCACCTAGGGAATAAAATTTCACTTGGTTGAAAAATCAGTTGGTTGAAAGTCAGAAGGTGACTTTCTGCTTGCACCACCGAGTCAATACAAGGAGAAGAAATTCAAAAATACAACTGCATGATTTTTCAAGTGAAGCAACTTTGTCCATTTTCCTCATGGCTGGTGATTTTCTGTTCTTTTCCCGAGACCCTCATTTCTTTTCTTGCCAGTTTAGAGCAACGCGTGGAGGAACAATTCGTTCCTGATCATCTTTTCCATCTGTAGCTGCGAAAAACCCACATGAAAAGCTAGATACAGAAGAAACATTAGACAGCTTTTAGTTGTAACAGCTAATTACTGTGCTACTAACTTTGACAGTTAGTCAAAGTTTACTTGAACTGTTTGCCACATTTTAGCAAAAACATAAAATAAAAAATCCCTCTGACTTTGAAATTTTATACCTCAGATTTAAGCCGGAAGACATCCTTATGTGATACTCTTAGTTCCAGTCATTCGTGTTTCTAATCAACCCCCCTGATGTACATTAATTTCTCTCTGTGTCTACAGTCTTGGAATACACAGTTGATGAGGATGGACAGTCTTCTCTTGAGTCTTTTTTCAATGTCTTCTGGCGGCTCCCAGGGCCATTCCAAGATGGCACAGGGAAAAATGGCAAGAGCCATTTGCGGGCAGGAGCTCCCCAGGGCAGCCGTGTGGAATGGCCAGAGAGGCGGTGGCAAAATGTGTCTCAGCAGCCACCTCCTCTCCCAGTCATCCCCATGGCCAAGAACTGGGACAATCCAACAGGAATTGCCGCTCACAGATGATACCAGTCCCAGAAAAAGAACCACATTCAAACGACCCCCCCTTCTATTTCCCCTTCTACAGCAGACAGTGGAAGATGCTGTACGAAATATCTCAGTGGCGTGGCAGGGACCCCATTTCTGCCCCACAGCAACCCAAACCTCATGGATATTTTGTTCTCTCCAACACTTCAGTCTGCAGGTGAGGTGAAGGTTCCTCAGTGAAACACCACGCAGGGAAGATCTACAAATATCTACCCTGGATACGCAGTGCAGCAGGTAACCGTGAGTGTACTTCATGGATTGCTACCAGTTAACAGCAAACATTAACGTTAAGGATATCATACCACAACCTTCCAGTTTTGTTTTGTTTTTTAATTCCAGTAGTAACACTCCATGAGAAAAAAGGTGAAATGACCCCAGTTTAGCAAATCTTGGAAATGGGACTCAGTGACATTTCACATGACAAAGACCTTCAAAAATCAAACCTCTTCCTTGAACTTTTAGGTTGCTTACCTACTTTAATTATGCAAAAAGGCACTCTAATGAAAAAACTCAGACTGGTTTTGCTAGCTGGGAGCCCCAGCTGGGTGGAAGGCTGAGCAGCAGTCGGTAGCAATAAACCATGACTTCTGCCTTTTGGGGACCTTTGCTATGCAGCATCTGTAACGCAGCTCAGGCTGGGGCTGTGCAGAGGGGATGGGAGCCCACCTTCTAACTGCCTCGGAACTGCTTCAGTCACCCATAAAAAACATGCTTGCAGTTTTTCTGAGCACCAATCCGTCAAGAACAACTAACAGAGATGCGAGTCTATCCGAGTTTTTTCTTTAGACCAGTAACATTCCCTTCTTTAAGATCCCATTTCTCCTGGAGAGGGAAAGATATGAACAAAGTTTCAAAACTCTTTGGAAATGAACCCAAGTCGCCTTTCCCAGCAATCCAAGCCGCTGCCTAGATTGCAGGTGCCTAGACTGCAGCTCTTCCTTTCCAGCAAAACAAAGAGAAAACCAAAAGAAGAAAACGGGCTTAAAAAATCTGGCCTTGCAAGAGCCCCACCAACTTTACGCATCATTCAATAGATTTAATTTACTCCATCACTGGGCTGCTACTGGGAAAAGCTGCGACTACCTCTTCGAGAACCTCCTCTGCGTGCCCGTCGTTGACACCACTGGAAATTCCCTGGGCTCCTGCAGCCAGCCCTCAGCGGCAACGCCGAGGATTTACCCGCTTCAGTTTACTGCACAGAGCAGCGTTTTTACTTGTGGCCTGATAAAAGTGATTTGAGCATTCTTAGTTTTATTATCATCTGAATCAAAGCACAGCAGTTCTCTGCAGCCAGCTGGAAACTATGGAAATATTCAGACTAAATAAAGATTTGGCTTGTAGTCTGCTTCTTTATAAGGTGCAGAAAATCAGTTTTCAGCTGGCTGTCTAGACTTTGCAAATTTACATTCCGCTATCCTTTCTTGGGGATTTTTAGTTCCCCCTTTGTCTGAAAAGTAATATATCCTTAAAAATGAAAAGCAGATTGGATCAGACTATAATCTCATGCAACCCATCGCAGAGCCTGAGTCATTGTTATTTGGTGATCACTATCAGTAGCATTGAAACACAGTCAGAAGGACAACATGCCAGTGTTTCAGACAGTTTTCTGTGATATTACTTGCCTGCTTGCTTGAGAATACATGAAAAAATAAAAATAAAACAATAATGCCTGACTTCTGCTGAAATATTTTGGGAAGATTTTAGAATAATTTCAGCTTCCCTAATAAACGTGAATTGGAATCATCCTCAAACTCAATAAAAAAATAAATCACCGTGCTTGTTCTTGCTCAACTGAAAGAGAACTTCAGTTGCAACGTGCTCCAGCAATGCAGAATGCTCCCTTCCCAGGTCACGGCACCTTACTGGGACCTCGTTCACTGCTCCCCGTTCACCACTCTGCCTCTTCACTCCCGCAGCCAGGCGTGAGGCATTTGCAGAAAGCACCTGCTGGCTGGGGTCACCTGTGGGGTGGTGACTGAAAATCAAACCAGTATCGTTTAAAAAGGGCCACCCATTATAAAAGCTACTGCAGGATTTAAAAGGGTGCTGGATCCTCACTGATCCCATAGTGAAAGCATCAACTCTGACTCGGCACATACCAATTCTGCTGCGAGGTACAGTAGCTGCTGCACAGCTTTTTGTGATTTGATTTTATATTTTTTTTCATTCGAGAAGTGCAGAAAGACAGATGGGATCTAAGTCACCTCATGCTGTTAAAAATCTTAATTTGGACTTAGGAGATATCGAAGCTCAGCGTTATGCAGGGAGTTGGCTCAATCGCATGACGGCCATGGGCAAATCTTTCTGGAGTCAAGTGCTGTAGTTTGAAAGCTGAAATTATTATGGAAAGCATCTTCATTGTTCCGTAATTCGTAAGCCAAAATAGTACATAAAAATGGAAATTTAGAGAAATAATCCACTGCTTTAAATATTTATGGATACAGTCGGTTGCACTGCCATAAAGGTGTTCAAATGTTTCAAGCACTTCCAGGTGTCATTGTGTTTCAATATTCAAAGATAAGCATTTGTTTTCCACCTGAGTATCAGGCTTTTCCATTTCAGGAATAAGACGGTGGCTAAAATCTCTTAGGGAAAACATATTTTACAGGTAATTGACAAGGCAAATTTCCCCTCTCTGAAAGGTCCCCTGCTGCCGCACGCTAGCCCAGGCTGGCACGCGAGCTGCGCGACCCAAAACCTTGTAAACGCCACTGAAAGGGAGAAACAAACCACATCAGCCACTGTGACTTGGACCAAAGCGACTGGAAAATACAGCTACGGAAAGCATGGTACCTGGAGAACTATCATTTAAATGAATATCTACTCTGTGGCTACTCTGCTCTTAAGCACAAATTAATTTCAGGTCCTGCTGTCTCCTCAGTGTGACGCTGAGCGATGAGCAGCCAAACGTTCATTAGAGCTGGGGGTTTGGAGGGAAGGAAGAAAAGGACTTGTCTTGAGGAACGTGAAGCAAGGGTTGCTCTCTGCCATCTCTGGCAGCTGCGAGCTGAAACGTCTGAGCTGATGGCCCATGCATTATTCATTTACTCCTTTTTCAGGGTGTTTGTTATAAACCTAAATAAATAATACATCACTGCGGGCAGCACTTGCGTACAGTGGGAAGCCAACGGTACGGCTCATGGGGTCTGAACCTCAGCGTATGTGTACAGGTGTAGAGCAGAGGAAGTGACTCGGGATGGGGTTCGGGTGTAGCTCAGAGCTCCTCATCTCCTCCAGTCTGTCTGCCGGACCTCACCTGGAGAGCACAGGGCATCCCCATGGCACGGCTGGTGGGGAGAGACGTGGGGACCTCCCCTGGGGAGCACAGGGCATCCCCACGGCACAGCTGGCCGGCCAGAGGAGTGAGACGTGGGCTTCCATTGCGCCCAGTGCCCACCTGTGATGACTGGAGCCACTAAGGTCACCTCCCAAGGTTCAGCTCCTACCCTCACAGCTGGGGCAGAGGATCCCTGCTCAGCAGGACACATCTAACCAGGGTGCAGTCCTGTGTCCAGCAATGTCCCACATCACACGGCCAGCCTGACAGAAGCGTGCACCCATCCACCTGAGACGGGCCACTTCCACAGGCACGGGACGCAGAGCAATAGTAAGTGCCTGAGGGAATCCCACAGCTCCTGCTTTCTGCACCCCAGGGATTTCTATTTACCTTTACCACACAGTGAAAAATCAGAGCTGCCTTTCCACGGCTTTCTTGACATGTGACTCTCTGATCTGCAGAGCTGCAAATTTATCCCAACCTCACCCCCAAAAAAGTAACAGGCTCCTCAAACCACATGCAAGAAACACAAGATAGTACTCAGTGCTTAAGCCACTTCTCAAAAAAAAAAAAAATAGGAGCATATTACACTGTCAGTGAAAGCCATTTCCTCATCTTTATTAACCATGATGGTTTGTCTATTCTGACTTCATCTGCTTGCCAATTAAGCAGAAGTTTGCTTTGACTATCAATTTTTAATACCCCTTTTTTTGCAGTTAAGTGAGAGTTGCAGCAGCCAGCTTGTTCAATTAAAAGCAGCTCTGACCTAGTTCCATGCAAAATCAATAGAAAGCCTGAAAGAGTCTCACAAACCATCTAACATTTAAGGAGATGTGGCTGAAATGCTTCTCTGTGTTCAGCAAGCAGATGTTTCTGTGAACAGTGCAGGGTTTGGTTTGGTTTAGCTGGTGAAACCCAGTGGTGATCAAACCTGCAGCCCAGCAAGGAGCGGCTCTTCCAGCAATGGGCAACGGGAGGGGAACTGGGACTGCTGGAGAAACGTGCTTGGCTGCTTCTCTGTGCCTATGCCAAAGCTGCTAAGTGGCCAATCCTGGTTAGGAAAGCAAGAGAGGAGAAGAAAAAGCCCACGGTGCACTGAATTGAAGACTAACAAGGGATGGTTTTATACCAGAAGATCATCCAAGGCTTTTGAATGAAAAATACAAAATGAAAATGCTCTGTGTTACAAACTGGTTAAAAAAAAAAAAAGGAATAGAATTCTTTAAGTTGCAATAAACTTCAGCAGGAATTATCAGTCACTTAAAAGATAAAGTTTTAAAAACTCTGCATGGTAAGACATACATTTAACAATGTCTGCTGTCCCAGAGTAAAGTCCTCATTGATTGAAATAGAGCAAAATATTGAATAGAGCAAAACTGAAAATAGAGCAAAATTGAAATAGAGCAAAACCCTTAATCTTACATAAGGAGAATAATTTGATCCAAGATGATCACATTTTGGCATGCGTTGCAGACGTGATGATAACATAACACGTCCTGTTTCCAACACGGCCATCATTATTTCTTACTGATTTCTTCCAGTACTGCGCTTGATCTTTCCAGTGTTCCCAGGTCACCTCACAGCCCGATCCCTGGACTGGAAAGGCCACACCTGGCAGACAGGCACTGGACAGATGGATTACTGAAGCGCATAAAAAGCAACATCCTGGGGCTCTGCTCAGGACATCACCCAGGGTTCTTGGAAAGGATGTTCTTTTGGCTCTCTTTAACAGGTTTGCTGTTCACCTCAGACCAGTCACCATCACATCATTAAGCAGAACCCTCTCTTGCATGATACTTGCTGCATCGTTTTCCTTTATATTCCTTTTAGAGCTGGCAATGTTGGGAATTGGTGACTTGCACTTAGGAGAACCTCAACAGAAGCCACCATCCCTGGTGCCATCTTGGACAAAAACCCATGGGGAAGTTTGCCACTGATGGCCACCAACAGAGCCAGGGATTTCCTTCCAGCTCACGTTCTCTGGGGTGAGCCAGCTATGCCAATTCAGAGGAACATCTGGTGAGCTGCAGACGTTTCTCTTACACAGTTAGAGCACCCAGAGCTCCTGCTGATAATGCAGGCTGACCTTTCAGCCAAACAACTGAAGATGTGCAGCTAAATTTCATACCAGTGGATGGGTCCATACATGGTCTGTCTGCCTGCAGAAAATAGGATTCAAATAGGAGGTGACTAGTTTGAAAAGTCTGAGCAAGGTCATCTTGTGAAACTTTCCTCCTGCTCTCCTCTGCTGGTATCACGGACACTAGCCTTGGACTACTTAGTGACACACATATTTTGCTATTCCCCCCCTAAACCCAACACGGGTCAATGACAACATGGGGAGATGAAACATGCAGGTGAATTGTGGAAATCAGAGACTCTGAAGGGTTGCCCACCTGCTTGAGCATTCTATTTGAAGGGAGGTGCTTAACTCCTTCTCCTACTTCACCTGCATTCCTTCCTAACCCTGTCCATTTCTCTGCACACTCACTCTGTTATTCAGGTCCTTAAATATACACCCTTCTTTTCTGGGTGAGGAAAAGATGGTTTGATGGGCACTGCACATGTCCTAGCACAGTACGGCTAGAAATCAGATGGCAAGGGTGAGCCAAAAAAGCTAAAATATACAGAGACTTTAAGAAAAATGTTTCTGTAGGAAGTTCATGACCTTAAGTTTCAAAGCTTCGCTTCAAAAATATCAATCTTTCATAGAAGTGCTGACTATACTGTGCCTGTCAACATTGTTTTCTGCTGAAACCCAGGCTTTGAACTCTATCAGCAGTTTGAACGCAGAGTTCTTCCACTGTTCCACCAGCTTCGGACCCTGAGGAAATAAGCAGAATTGCAGATGGCCTTTCAGAGCTCCAGCCGATGCCCGTGCTCGTACAGCTCTCACGAGCAGGCGGGGCAGCTAGCGTGGCCTGCATGAGTGTCTCTGTCTGTGTTACAGCACATAAAAATGAAACAGAGATAGCTCCAGGTTTCCTGGGAGAAGATACTTCCCGAGTTAGGAATTTAAGTCACACACAAAAATAATTTCCATCTCCAGCCAAATTAAACACGCAGCTTCTCTCCTTCAGCTGAGCACTTAGAGAACAATGCCTCTCCTTACTCATTCTTAAATGCCAGATAAAGTGCTAATTGCATGTTACCGTTTTAACAAAAAAAGTAATTATTGGGGATGGCTAATTCTGTTCAGAGGAGTAAAAGTAACCTTCACCTTCCCATCACGTCGAATGTAAATGAACCTAATTTTTTAATAGGCATTATTATCCTGACAATTATTTTCTCACCTTACCTATGCGGAGCGTGTTTGTACACCCCTGCAGTTCCACGGCTCAATATTTGAATCAAGGTTACATAATATAAACCCAATAAAATAAAGCCAAATAAAGCTATTTCTAACTCTCCTGATTTCTCCTGTAACTGGTAAGATCCCTGGAAAGCCCGGAGAAAACTTAAGGAGCACCCACCTTATCTCGGTTAGGAGTCTACAACTTTTTATCAGAATATTAAGAAGATACTGGTATTTTACCAGAATACTAAGGAATTTTAAGAAATACCAAGAGGAGAAAGAGCACTCAGAGGTACTGCAGGATTTCAGGGAGGAAACCTTGTTCTTTCCTTTATTCCCCCAATGCTCCCACCATCTTCTCTTAGAAGCGCAGAGCTGCTGCAGCTAGAGCCGTGTCACTGTAGGCACAGATAAGGCATTTAATTAAACTCTATCTCTTGTAAAGATGCAATGACAGCAGCTCAAGAGATCAGGAAACCAAGTTTCAGATCACAAGCCGGCATGCAAAAGACTTTCATTTAACAATGATCTCGAGCAGCTCCTCTGGCTGTGATGAAGATGTTCCGGTTTCTGGCAAAAAACGTGCAGATTTTTGTTTGCAAAACTGTTTTTTTCACTCACGATAAATCTCAGGGGAACTGTTACCTTCTGCTCTCTGGAACTTGTACAATATTTTACCCTCCTAAAGCTCACAGTGCTGGGCTTGGTGGTTGTGGTGTGCGTTCAATAAATAAATTCAATAATGTGGTTGTTCTTCCACGATTTAACAAAGATGCACTTCAATCCTAATGCACAAAATGCAATTCAGGGTCCACTGGTTGATTCTAAGGACAAGTCTGGAAAGATCTGGCAGTTGCCTTGCAAGAGGAGCCCTGTTCTGCCGACGCCAATGGCCCAGCTGGTTCCACCTGAAAGCCATCGCTCCAGCCAGTCAACGCGACCCACCAGAAGATGCCCTGCAGAAGGCAGCCACCAGTTTTGATCTGCACTCTCAGGAGTAAATCCAGCACACATGGGTATCTCTTCCACATCTGAACTGCAATTCCTCCTTGAAACTGCTAATTCTCCAACTGCTACAACACATTTTTTTGACACAGTCTCCCATAACATCCTTGGGGAGAAACTCAGGAAGAGTGGATAGAAGAGCAGATAGTGAGATGGATTAGTAACTGGTTGGACAAGAGAGTCCAGAGAGTGGTGGTCAATGGTGCCAAGTCCAGCTGGAGAGCTGT
>JANHFX010010038.1:0-10923 GCA_027560015.1 Chloroceryle amazona | reverse complement strand
GAACGGAGCCACCCCGGGCCCTGCGGGGACCCCGCCCGGCTCTCGGCGAGCTGGCTCTGGGACCGGCTGCCGGGGCCGGGACCCCCCGGCCGCGCCCGCAGCCCGTGGGTTGGTTCTGGGGTACGGGCCTGGGACGTGGGCACCCCGGCCGGTGACAGCCTGAGCACCTCCGGCTCGGCGGCTGCTGCCGGTCCCCACAGAGCCGGCGGGTCGGCGATTTCCTTCCTTAACGTGCTTCTCCGGCGAGGTCTGTGTGGGCAGAGCTGACCCTCCGTTGTGTGGTCTTGGGAGTCACTGAGCCGTGACTAGAGTTACGTAGGTGAATTAGCAGCTTTAAACGTCTTTTTCACTAATGATGTCTTCCTGTTACATCGGAAGAATGTAACTTCCTTGTCAGGACGTGTGGAATTCAAGAAGTCGTTTGGGTTTTTTTCCTCTTTAAAACTTGTCCTCACCTGCTTTGAGTAGTTAAATACTACATTAGTTATATCCTGTCTGTGCCTTTATCATTACACATAAAACAAAAATACTGCAACTCGATTTTGAGTGGGTTTTCTTTTGTTTAGCTTTTTCTGCCGACATCCTTTGATGAACTTCAGTTCATTTATTAAATCAGTTTCATTTTTCTTGAGCCAGTTTCATTTTCCTGTTTTCCCAAGTCCATATGGGGTTTCAGGTGCGCCTGTGTAACACTTGTTTTCAGATTGTTTCCTCTGAAGCTTAAATATGAGTTCAGCAGAAGGCTGCACTTGAAGATACAGCAAAAATATTTTGGAATTTTTTAATTTTTTTTTTTTAATGGATCAGTCTCTATCAGTGGCCACTCTTAAGAGTAACCATCGCAATGTAGATAATCCATAGTAATCAAATTTATAAAAACCCTTCTTAAATGCAGTGGATACTCTGCTGAGAACGGTGTTTTACAGACCCGTCCAGATTGTGAGCTGTTGGAACACTTGATTGAAATGCACAAAAGAAGTAGCGGAGCCTCCTTCTCTCTCGTGGTACATCTTTCTGGCTGCCATACTTTCTCAGTAATCCTTTCAAGCTGATGACTTTTCATTTTGTATTTGGCTGGAAGAACAAGGCAAATATTTTTCTTTTTAAGACGGTGTAACTTTGTGTATTAATTGTCTGGGTGGTCACAGAGGGGTATGTGTGGAAAGGGACTTGGGCTGTGGTCCTGAAGTCCAAAGCTGGTCCTACTGCGCAGCTTTCCTTCCGCAGCAGACAGTCTGTGATAAGCTGTTGTTAACCATCATCTGCTAGCCACATTGTGCCTTTTGGATTGCTTCCTATTATTTCCTGGATTCTGAGCACTGCCTCATTTCCGCAGTGCTGGAAGCATGAAGCAGTATGCAGACAGGTAGATGGGACTAGGGGCTTCAGTGTCTTGTGCCCACAATGTGGGTGTTTGACAAACACAGTGCTTGGGCTACTCATGAGATCCTGTGTGTTCAACTACTGAGGGAAAAAAATATAGTAATAATAAAAATAATCATGTGTTGCTGTAACATAAAGTTTTGCAGTAAACCCTAAATTCAGTGAGGGAGAACCTTTGGGCACAGATGCAGCTTATGCTGGTGGGAGCCTCTGAGCTTTGGCTGTAAATCATAGGCTGCCTCACCAGCAGTGTTAGTAAAGGATGGAGATTCTCCTTGTCTGATAAACACCACAGTGTCCAGTTACTGGTGGTGGTGGTGGTGGCACTGCAATGCAGTTTGTGTGGTTCCTTGACACTGCACTGAAGGCATAGCCCGGCACATACAGAGGGAGCCTGGAACTGACTCCTCCTCGTTCTTCACTGCTGATTGATTCACTGTGGGGCTCTGGACAGGTAACTTAGTAGCATCTTGTACATAGCACAGATTTTGCTAATACTTGTTTCATGGACTCTTAGTGTATTCATATCAGTTTATAAAATACTTGGATAGGTTTGATGTCCTGCGTTTATTGGACCAGCAAAGGAGCTTCAACAGAGGCAGAGGATGAAGAATACTCAGCCTTTCTTCAAAGGTAGCTACTGACCCGGGAGAAGATATGGTAGCAAATATCCCTGTAATTTCAAGAAGTCATATGTCTGGTCCTGGAAGAAATGTTATGATGCAAGGTCCACCAGTATCACTTAGACAGTGGGGAATTCTGTGTTGCTGATGCTGTGGGTTTCTCACGTGCACCATTAATATATGAATAAAAAGAAAGGGTTGACTTTTATCCTTCTAATAAGGGTTGTCATAGGAGATTACAAACAGCAAACTGTAAGCATACATCTGTCCATCCTTCAGAGTGAAATGTTGTACAGGGACACTCAGCTGGCTCAGGTACCAGCTGTGATCTATCTGGGGAATCAAGAGCCTCATGTACTCAGCAGCCACACGGGGAGGTTGGGCTGTGTGGAGTCTGTGTTTCAGTTAGACTCCAGGAGCTTTCTCCTTGTCGCTGCAGACTCTTGTGTTATAGTGGGTCAAAACCTGGCCATGATGGCCTATGGAATCCTGTTTCTCTAACTTTCATCTTGGGAAAAGTTTAATGACCTTGCTTAACTCACTTTTCTCTCATAGGTCCATTTAGAGAGTCTGTTGGAGGGCTGTGGTGGACGTGGTGTCCATTGACGGCCTGGAAGAACTGAGTAGTATAAACCATTTAAGTTATTTAAAGTCAGAGGAAGGTGAAGAACTCCAGAAAGACAATTTATTAGGTGTATGGTTCTGATAGTGCAGATATAGGTGGTTTAATACCCCTCACAGAGGGACGAGCACAGATTGGTTTTAGTACAGTATATTAAAAGTATATATTTGTAATTGCCAAGGGACCCATAACATGACTGTAAAGTCAAAGTTATGCTTGTGAAAAGCAAATGAGACATTACAGGGAAGGAAAATCTGCATATTGAAGGGCAGAGAAGGTGTATCCTGCCTCTGCAAATGGGCTGTGATGTCTCCTTTGGAGCGTGCTGCATGCAGCAGGCTTTGTTATCTTAAAATAAATATTGCCAGCCACTGAATACTTTCTAAGCCTGTAAGTAAAATACTCAAGGGTAGGGAAAAAGTAATTCAAGGGGAAATGGGAAGATAAACTATGCCTTCTTAAATAACATGGACTAGAAGAGTATGTGAAATAGCAGGTGCCAAAGGAGTTGGTTGCAGAGCTTCTTTGTGTATTGTAATGGAAGAATGCAGTAGATCAGATAAAAAGGTTAATAGTTCAGAACTCATAGGAAGATCCTCAGTTGAATCTTTTCATGTATAGTGATATAAGTTACATAATATATTTGAAAAATGCCATTCTGGCTGAGAACTTAAAATGATTAGTTAAGGTATTAAATATGTAAGTAGGTAAGGCTCACAGAAGATCTGATACTTACAAATCTGGTAAGGTATATGAAGGTGGGGATTTTCAGGTTGTAAGAGTGTTTGCTAACTGCTGTAGGTCGAGATGAAATTACTCTCTTTCCACCTCCTGATTAGTTTGTGCACTTTCCTCCGAGTCTGGCCTGGGCCTGGCCCAGACGCAGAGCCCAGGGCGGTGCATCCTGCCTCTGCCGCTCCCCGCCTGTGCTCGGGTGTTGAAACCAGAGTGCCGTTCCAGACAGGTAACGGTGGCTTAGTCTGTCGGTGCAGCGTCTCTCCAAAGCTTATCTTGGAATCAATGACCCTACTTGTGCATTCACCTTGCGGTGGGTGGTGTGGATTTGAGAAAACCCAGTGATCCGTTGTGGGTAGCAGAGACAGCTGGAGGAGAGCGCGCAGCTCTCGGCCAGTAACAACCGTTTCTTTTCACAGCGCGCAGAGGAAATGGTGGGTTTGTCCCTGGCAAGATGTAGTGTTAAAGGTTTTGTCCAGGGTGCTAGTTCAGGGTGACTTATTTCCTAGAGTATCCTCTAGCTGAGCTGGTTATGTTTTGCTTTTCGTCTGGGATGCAAGCCACAGAATGCATCTGATTTTAACTCCTCTGCTGCTGAAAGGTTTTATTTGGCTTCAGACCTCACTGATACTGCCAGTCTGTCTCAGACAAGTGTTTTAAAGTGATCTCTTTCCAAGTTAAGCGCTTAAAGTATTGAAAGATGCAACCAAAGGTATTGAAAGGTGGAACCAGTGCTCTAGTTTACACTGAGCAGAAAACACTTGAGACTGTTTCAAGTGCTCAAGAAGTTATTTTGGATCTGCAAAATATCTCTGTACCTGTCTGTGTTATCAGAGTGGAAATCATGACTCTAAAGACGATTCAAGACATACAAAGTTCCTGTTTCCTGAAAGTTTTGGTGACGGTTGCTGAAAGCCTTTTATGCAGTTTTAAATATTCCACCACTTCAGAAACTTTACACACCATTGTGACAAATTGTGACAAGGAACGATTTACTTTTTTTTTTTTTACAGTCGCAGTGCTGCCAGGATGAGCTATCAAATTTTCAACAGTTCCAAAGAGACAAGAAATATATTGGAAATGATGTAATTAAGGCTGAATATCAAATACACCATAACAAGCAACAGAAGGGGCTTTAACATACTAAACAACAGAGGTGTTTAAAGCTGTTGGATTTCAGTTCACTTGAGCTACTGGTACAAAAAGTAGAGTTAAAATTGGCCTGAAAGACCCATTTGTACAGTGCCCGTTATCAGGGAAGATGTCAAGTAACCTTGAGCAGAAAGACAGTTTCTCTTTTTCGAGCCCTTAACAAGTGAACTGCATTTTCTGTGTACTCTGCTGAGGTGTTTTGTATCTTCTTGTGTGGATCTTCAGTAGTGCTATGATACAAAGTAAATCTGAGAATACTTCAGGGTCTTTAAAAGACCAAGCTGGCATCTATCTGGAATAATTTTGTTCTTTCCTGATGCAGAGCTTTTCTTAGTGAGATTTTGACTAAACGTGGTCAAACTGCTTTTCCCCCTCATTTCAGTTTAGCTGTCTGTCAGTCTAGCAACTCACTGCTTAGGAAACAGCTGGGTTGAGGTGCTGTGGTAGCAAAGTCCCATCAGCACCGGTCTGCCTGGAAGCACTGGCATTAGGCGGGGTTTTTACATGGAAAACAAAGTCCTGATTCTGTTTGAAGGCTAAAGAGGATGTCACCCCAAACCTAGCAGCTTCTTAACTGCAACTTTACACTCTGTAAAGTACACATCCTGGCTTTCTGGAAAATTCAGTCTGTGGTTTAGTTTTGTTCTCTAGCTTGCCCTGAAAATATTTCATGAACTTTTTCTTACTGGTGAACTAATGTGTGGGGTTGAGGCTTGTTAACTGAGAGGTGAACTTCCAGAAAGACTTTACAAACCTGTGTCATTGGAGATCTTAGCTTGTCAGTGCAGTTATAGTTTAGTTTTCTTAGGTTTGCTGTTGAGATTGGTAGTAAATATCTCCTTTTGCTCTGAAATGCTTTTCCAATTCCATTTCTGGGAGTATTTCTGTATGGACAGGCAAGCTGCGAGTGAAGCAACGATCTGTATGTTACTGTGTTTTTGTGTCAAATGAAGCTGCTATTTGAGAATTTCCTTGAACCGTAGCGAAGGCTAAATTAAAATGCATAACTGAAAGTACTTTTGACAACCTGATTACTTTTTAATTGCTTCTTTATTTAGGCTTTCTTGTGTTAAATGAAGGACTCTTAGAAAAACAGGTTTGTTTGGTTACTGCCTTGAAAGTCTCTGTTGCTACACTGAGAAGATTATGCAAGGTTTTTATTGGGGGGTGGGAGGACGACATGCAGTTGACTCATGGTTGTGTTAGCTGGTGCAGGACATCTAACTCTGACTCTGCCATGGTTTAGCCATGGGAGTTATTTGGCAAGTGCTGTGTATGCCTGGAGGAGATCGGATCACTTTCTAGGAATCTTGGTGGACAGCAAACATGATGATGATATGTTTGCGTACGACCACGAGTGATAAAGTTTGTGTGGTTTCTGAGGTTTGGTCCCAGCAGGATGTGGCAGCTGACCATGAGTGCTCCAGGCCATTGCAAATGAAGAGGAGATGGGATTGGCTTAATGGCTTTGTGCATCATTTCAGGCTGACCAGAAGGGTGAATCTGGTCCTTTATTCTGCCTTGCTTAAGGGCAGATTATTTAGAAATTATTTTAAACACTTAGGATCCTATGAGCATAGTTCTTCACGTGTGTTTGTGTGGTTTTCTTCCTGAACAATCTCCTGAGAACGAGTCAGGGAGGGAGCTGAATTACCATCTTTAATATGACTGAACTTGTCTTCTGTAGTGGCTGAGGTGCTGGTTTTCCATGTCACCCCTTTGAGCATAGGAATAAAACATTTTTAGATGGCAACAATACTGTTGGACAGGGTGGTTTGTTGTGAAGTGACCAATCATCTCCCATGCTTGTTTTTTTTTCTATGGAATGCATAAAAACTCAGATATATGTACATTACTTCTCACACCTCCCTCTGCTGCTGGGGCTCCCGTGGCACTCACCAGTGAGCAGTTGCTGTGGAATTAATAATCATTCATGTTAACTTTTTCCATGTGACAGGAGCCAGTACACAATAGGACTAGCAAGCTCTCTGCAGACCTCAGACTTACCGGAGAATGATAAAGTCCTGTGTGACTCTTTTATGGCTCTGATTCATGCTGAATCAGAGCAGCTATATCTGGGGAGAGCTCAGGAATAAAGTTGACTTCTCTTAAGGTTGTAAAGCCAAGCCTAGCTCTGGTTAGCAACTGATGGCATCAAGGCTGCCTTTCAGCCTTGCTTGTGGCCTCCTCAAATATACACGTGATGATGTAATTTTTGATTACGTGATCACTTAATTCATGCAGGATTCCTGCCTTGGTGAAGAGGGTGCGTAATGCTCAGAGGAAAGATAGATGGGCAGTTGTTTTTTGTTTCCTTCTTTGGTGTGTCTGCTTACCAGAAAGCAGATTCCTCCTAGGTTGTTTTCATCTAAGTAAATATCATTAAATTATTTTTGCACCACTGATAAATGTGAAGTGGTATTATCAAGTGCTGGAGTACAGAGACTGGGACAATGCTTGCTAATGTGATGCTCTGGTCCAGAAGAGAGAGTGGTTTTTGGCAACGTGACACGTTTGAGGGACGTCTTCTGCTGTCTTCAGCTTATTGCTTCTTCGAGGGGGAAGCAGCTCAGGTTGGGTTTCTAATAATAGCACTAACAGTTTCCTTTGCGGCATCACCTGCGTTGTCAAAGAGCTGCTGTGTCAGACCAAAGGGTGGAGTTCACCATCCAGAAGGACCTTTTGTTTGTCCTTCCCAGCTGCCAGCAGGCAAGGCTGAAGCCCAGACAGCAGCTTCAGGCATCGCAGGGCCCTAGTGAGTCATTCCCCATCAGCAGCTCCTCCTTGCAGCTGCTGCAGCAAAACCAGTGAAGTAGGTAGTGTGTGTGTAAGTAAAGGTGGCACCTTGTCCTTCAATTCATGCTCCATCTGTTTTTCTTGTGCCCCAGCAATCTTATCCTGGGCATTGGAGCCGGACTGCTTTCTTCTCTGCCTCCCCCAACTACAGCATGGGGAGCATTGGGAATGTAACTGAAGTGGGGTGGCTAATCTGTCATCATTCGGGCATGAACTGCATACTTGACCCTTCATATGCCTTGGGTACACAGGGTATACACTTCATGCTTTTAAGACTTACTGGGAGGGGAAATGCTGGATTTTTTCACGATGGGAAAGTGACAGTGGTCCCCAGGAGGTCCTGTTACCACTGAGGTTTTGGGGCTCAGTTAATCTTATGGCAATGGCTTGAGCAGCCCCAACTGACTGATTTCCTTTTGCAGCCAAAGATTACTCAGCAGCCGTGGTAACAGCACGGCCTTGCTGGGAGGTGGAGGTGTAGCTTTGGCATGGAGTTGTGCTGGAGTCATGCTCAGCAGCTCCCGTGTGTGTGGTTTGGTACAGCCAGGGCAGGTCTGGCATCTTCAGATGCCATTTTTCTGATTCCTTTAGTAATTTGGGTTTTGGTTTCTTTTATGCTTGCTTTGTAGTGAATGAAATTTGGGCAATTCTAATTCCACGGCAAAATCATTGCTGATGTTTAGTTTCTTTAAGTCATTAATATATTTAAAAGGGATTTTGAAGCTACCAGCTTCAGATTTTGAGAGCTCCAGCACAGGCTTCTCTCAGAGTCCCAGCCTCCTTTGAGCACATCAGCCTGCTCTGGCATGGGGTCCTTCACAGGCTGCAGGGGGATCTCTGCTCCACTCTGGGCCTCTGTGGGCTGCATGGGGACAGCCTGTCTCACCACAGGCTGCACCACAGGCTGCAGGGGCATCTCTGCTCTGACACCTGGAGCACCTTCTCCTCTTCTTCAGTCACACTGGTTTCTGCAGAGTTGTTTCACATGTTCTCTCTCCTCCCTCTGGCTGGTGGTACACAGGGTGTTTTTTCCCCTTAAATACATTATCACAAAGGCTCTACCACCATCACCAATTGTCTCGGCCTTTGCCATCACCAGGCCAGTCTTGGAGCCGTCTGGCACTGGCTCTATTGGATGTGGGGGACGCTTCTGGAAGCTTCTCACAAAAGCTCCCCCTCTGGCTCCCCCGCCACCAAAACCTTGCCACGCAAACCCAATATGAAAGGGAAGTGGTGGCCTAGAGTGCATTTGTGTTTTGTGATGACTGAAGTACAGATACCTTAAAGAAGAAAGAGTAATTAAGTCCCCTATGGCCTGAGTTTGCAATCCTCATTCATGTCAGACTTGGGGTGTGATGTTGGATGTGTCACCTGAGCTCTCTGTGCCGTTGTTTTCCACTGATGCAGTGGGAATAAAAAAATTTCCCTGTTTTGCTGTGCGTTTTGAGGATAAATGAACCAGCAATTCAGAAGTGTTGAAATTCCCTGGTGGTGGAGGTCACAAGTACAAAGGATGCTATTGCTGCTGACAAAGCCCACTTAAATTAACTTCAGATTAACCTACTAATGTTATGAAACAGTGTTATTTGCTTTGGTATTTTTAAAAGCTCTGAGTGAGTTGAGCGCTGTCAAGCCTCTCATGGTGTCATTTTGTAGAGTCTTCTATAAATCACATAGACAAGTGCTTATTAGAGCTCCATGACACCATGCGTGTCTCGGAACAGACAGAGATTGCCTTTCATTTTACTGCTTGCCCTGGTACCTGGCCTGGCAGCCTTCTGGCCACTTTAATTATGGGTGCCTTGATTTTTCTTGTAAAATCCAAGCTGAATATGGGAATATCTTTTTCATAGTGATGAAATACTGTCATTCAAAAAATAGTGATATTTTCTATTTTTTACCCAAAAGATTTTCTGTAGAATGACCACAAGTGTCAGTGAAATTACTCTAGCTCTATTTCTTTACTAAATTTCTCAACTCAAAATATTTTTTTCTGATTGTTTTCAGGAGTAAAAGTTCCTCGTAATTTTCGTCTGTTGGAAGAACTTGAAGAAGGTCAGAAAGGAGTAGGTGATGGGACAGTTAGCTGGGGCCTTGAAGATGATGAAGACATGACACTTACAAGATGGACAGGAATGATTATTGGGCCTCCAAGAGTAAGTATCCACTTAAAATAGTTCTATTACCCTTTTATTTTCCTTTCCCCTTTACTTCAGTCGTTAGATTAAGAGAAGAAGGAAAAGAAATAACCAGCTACAAATGAGTGAAAAGACACTTTAGCAAGTGATTTATGCTGAAGGTTCAGGTTCCGTATAGTAAGGAGTTTCATGTATCTATGTGTCTTTTTGCTAATAAATTGGAATATTCTCAGTGCTTTTCTCTGGTTTGTTCTGTTACATGTCTGCTTTATAGTTACTGATTCATTAAGACATAACTTTTGAGATTCTAGTATCCTGTACCCTTGAATACAGCAAGGTTTAAAACCCTTCGGCTACTGAGATTACATAGGGAGCTAATGTAGGTAAAACGGGGATGTTTTGTTCAGTGCTGCCAGTCTTTCTGCTTTTTCTTGTTGAGTTTATGGGTTGGTTTTTATTGCAGCAGTACTGATTTGTTCTTGGAGAGTTTCAGCTAACTCGGGAAACTTGAATTTTAACAAATTCTCCTTCTTCTCTGAATATTCTCCCCCAAATTAACTTCTTACAATGTTACTGGTCTTCATGGTAGAATTGTTGCATTCTCTCTAATTTTTTTTCCCCAAAATCCTACTAAACTGTGGCTCTCCCTTCTGGTAGTGAACTTGAGGACTTGTGCATTGTATATGTGCCGTGTATTCTGAAAACAAAACTTGGCTGTTGTCTCCAGTTTCACTGGGTATCTTTGTTCCGTTTCCTTCATATCCTTACCATGAAGTGCACGTAGCTGATTTTCCTTCCTGCAGTGGTAGCTGTTGTCTTCTGGACCTGCTCTCAGTATCACTTCTCAGTAATTCCTGTTTTCTTAATCTGTTCTAACCTTTACAGACTTCAACCATGCTACTGCCTTAAGTGTTTCCATTCTCTCCATTGTCTATTCTGACATATGATGACATTGTACAAGAGTTCATATAATAATGCATTAAATGAGCAGTATTTTCTGTCTCATTCAGAAGCACCATTTATTTTTTGTCTGCCATTGTTCACATCCCCCCATTCATCATCATTTTGCTTGTTTATTATATGCCTAAATAATTTTCTAGAACAGCATTTAATTTTGGAACATTAGAAGAGTGTTAATGAGCTTGCATTAAGACTGTGAAGAAAGCTCGCTGTGTGTATTTGCTTTATGAAAAATTTAAGCAACCTTGAAATCTAATTTAGAAAATTAAATAGAAACTGAAGTGTGCAAACAGGCATGTGCTGACTTGTCAGCAGTGATAGAAATTTGTATTTCATGTCATATTGCTAGGGGACTGTCACAGAAGATGATTCAGCTGGGGCTCTTCTGTCTTTCTGACACACTTATGAACATAGATTTTATTCCTCCCTACGCTCTCGCCTACCACCCCTTCACCAACCCGCTTGCTTTTTTTCTCTCTTGTCGCCTGCTCATCCAAGCGCTGTTAGTCGGCTT